>KK502492.1:715915-846571 GCA_000688735.1 Glossina austeni | reverse complement strand
ACCCAGCCTTACGATAAGCAAAGTACTTAGCCGCTACAGAGCCCAGCTGTGAGAACAAAATAAGAGTCGATTTTGGCCCTCACAACGTCTATGTTTATATAATCAACGCGAGACTCTAAATCGGTTTACTTAAATCAATCACTTTCATCCATCCACGTCAGGCAAACGCGGATGAAAAGCGGAAATTTGGTGCAAATATTCCTTCAGATATCGACTGCTAAAGCTGACGTACTTATTTACTTATTATTACTAATACATTCAATTACTTCTATAGTCCATTTAAAAAGATTGGCTTAAATTTTCGAAATCGATCCCTGCGTTCACTTTATTCTGTAGAAATTCGCATAGTTAACGTCACCCCGAATCCCAAGTGCTATTATAAAAACTTATGTCTTTAGCTAGCGTTGAAAAATGTTGTGGGAATATTTATTCTAAACCATGCTCCCAAGCTCCCATGTCGCCTCGCCTTGCCTTGCCTTGCCTTGCCTTGCATTGCCTTGCCTTCACATGCATAAATATTGTGTTATGGAATTTAGTTAAGTGGACATTAGAGTAGGTGTCGTATATTAATGCTTTTAGCCATGAATATGCGTATGTATATGTGTTAGTCTATAAACTAAGCACATACTTATGTGCATGTTAAACAGTATGTAAACTTTTCTTGTCGAAATAATCCGGCAAACTCAGACGTACATTCTTTACTTAGCTCTAACTTGGGCGAATTAATGACCAGCTATAATGTACGAAAACACACTATCAACTTACCTTTTTTTGTGTTTCATGCACATCAACCTGAATGTAATATGTATTTAATAAGTTTTCTTTCTTGTTTTTATTGCTGTTTTGCTTTCAGATTAACTCCGTAATACGCACGGCTGATAAATCGGTTTCGGCTGAAATCACTATTTTGGCAAACGTAACTGATAATCAGGCCCAATACCGCTGTGAGGCTGCAAATAGTGCCACTGAAATACCGTTATTCGAATCGACAACACTTAGTGTCCATTGTAAGTAGTTAACGTTGTTGTTTAACAAAATGACAAATGAGTGTAAGAAATGCTCATCAGTTTAATGAACCAATTTTCATAGCTATGTAAATAATATTTTGTTGGCGTTTGCTCTTTTTTGTTTTTTGTGTATTTTTTTTTTTTTTTTTTTTTTTGTGAATTATTCTAGTTGCACCGGAGACAGTCAAGATACGCATTGAACCGGAAGAATTGAAACCCGGCATTGAGGCGACTATAATATGCGATTCCAGTTCCAGCAATCCACCTGCTAAATTATCCTGGTGGAAAGATGGCATACCAATTCAGGGTAAGGGTGGTGGGGTCTTCCTCTATTTTCATCTATCTATTTATATATATATGTATACAACGCATATACAAACAAAGCAGCAGACAAACAAACTAGAAAGTGTACTGGCAACTGAAAAGTAACGATGATGCAACAAAGACGGTAATGGGACGTTAAAGGCTTTGGAAAGAGGTTTGTGTGGTAAAGCTGGAAAAGTGCCCAAATTATTGGGTTGTTTCGAGGATTTGCAATGTTGTCAGAAAGCCGGTGTGGCCACATGCCACAAGCATGTATTCATACATAAAGAGATATACATTCACTTGTTCATAGGGCATAGTGAATGGCGCCGGCCAAAACCAACGCCGCATACCAAACAAATTTCCATGTTGTTGTCTATAGACAAGCATACAGCGGCAGCGGCAGCGGCATCGCCAACGAAGTCAGCAGCTCAGCTCAGCAGTTCAGTCATCATTCTGGCCATGTTCGGGGTCGGTTTAGAATCTTGAGAAGCTTAGCTCCTAAAGATTTCTGCCACATTCTTTTGCTACGTGAAAAGCACAAAATTGTAAAATATGTACTTTACACAAACTTCCGGTTTACTGACTCTTTACTGATGTTGCTGTTACAGTTGTAGTTGCTATTGTCGTAGTTGTGTATAGAAAAAGGCTCTTGCAATTACTATGAAAATGCTTTCACTTGTACGCTGATGTTGCTTTTCTCCCTCCTTACTGCTGCTCCGATTGTTGTTATGTATCTTGCTTGTGTACGATTCCGTTTTGCTAATATTTTTTTATTTTTTTTTTTTTTTTTATTTTCTTATTTTCTTATTTTATTTATGCATGTTTTACCAGGCATAAATAATACATCTAAGCCCGGTCTGTGGGGTGGCACTGTGTCTACGTTGGAATTCAAAGTAAACATCACACAGGAAATGAACGGCATAGTTTACACATGTCAAAGTGCCAACGAGGCATTGCAGCGCAGTGTGCATGAAGCCATAAGCCTGGATGTTCTATGTAAGTACTCAGGCAGCGTCAGAGCAAAAGAAAGAGAAATAAAAATAAAGAAAGGGAGATAGAGATAGAGATAGTCATAGAGTGAGAGTGAGAGAGAGAGAGAGAGAGAGAGAGAGAGAAAGAGAGTAAGCACTCACGTTTGGGAAATAGAGCAGAACATGTAAACACGGTGATGCATGATGTTTCAACTTCTCATACTTATCTTTCTTTCCGTCTTTCTGTCATATATAAGCACATTTGTATTTATTTATATACAGATCGTCCCAAATTTGTGCCACCACCCTCATCGACGGCGGTGGGCGTTGAAAATGAATCGTTGATGGTTGCACTGCAGGCGAACGCGAATCCTATATCAATTATCTACACCTGGTCAAAAGACGGTCAGTCTATAGCCGACGGTAATAATGAACTTGAACATCGTATATTTAGTGATGGGCCGAAGTTGAATTTCACCAAACTGCATCGGAACGACGCTGGCGTCTACGTATGCGAGGCACGCAATTCCCAAGGCTCGGCCAGTATCAATGTTACCGTAGTGGTGGAATGTAAGTACTAAACTCGTTCACGTATATAATATTTTTTGAGACGACAATTTGAAGTAATTATTGTACGTAGATGGCACCAATATTAAATCTGTGTCAGAAAATGTGATAGTAAATCCGGGAGAAGATGCCATGTTGTCATGTACCGTCGAGGGTAAACCACTTAACGAAGAGCATGTTAAATGGGAACGTCTCGGCTATGACATGACTATTAAAACGTCAAGTACGTTCGCTAATGGCACCTCATATTTGCACATCAAAGACTCGCAACGCGAAGACGTTGGCAATTTTCGTTGTATTGCTGACAATCGAGTCGCCAATCCCACCAGTCGGGATGTTCTGCTGATAGTGAAGTGTGAGTGTGACAAAGATTGAAGAAAATTGTGTTTTTATTAATTCAGAGTTCGCGTTTAATTAGTTGCTCCGGAAATTGATAAATCTCCAACATTGCTAAGGGCAGCCAGTGGGACGGGTGAGAGGGGACGTTTGCCTTGTCGTGCCCAAGCTTCTCCTAGACCAAAGTTTGTATGGCGCCAAGAAGGCAAAGATTTGCCTGTCAATCGCACTTACAAATACGAAGTGGAAGAGAAAAAAGTCGATTCTCTAACTTATGAATCTATTTTAATTATTGAGAAGGTGGCACCGGCTGACTATGGTGCTTACGAGTGCTTGGCAAAAAATGAATTGGGTCATGCCGTCGAAACTGTACGTTTAGATATTACCTCACAACCAGACAGTCCTCTTAGTCTGAATATTTTAAATGTAACGCATGATTCGGTGACAGTGGCCTGGACGCCAGGCTTTGATGGTGGCCTGAAAGCATCGTATAGGGTACGCTACAGGTAATTGTCCTTTAAAGCTAAATAATAATTTTGGGAACTGATGCGCAATCATTAAAAAACCACAGCCACCAAAGGCAAGAGTATTAAATTTTTGTCTTCCTTTTCACTTTATTTTTTTTTTTTTTTGGTTTCTTTGCTGCTGTCACCCTCAATAGAGAAGCCAATCGTGAACAGTATAAATATATCGATAGTCTGCCAAATAGTCATAAACTTACCATAACTGGCCTCAAAATGAACACGTTATACCTATTCTCGGTTATGGCTTACAATGATTTAGGTGAAAGCAAATATCTACCGGACTTGCAAAAGGCTCACACCAAAGGTAAGTGTAATGCATAGTAAAGCAAGCACTTCGCTAACCTATCCAAGCAGCCATCCATTTCATTTATTCTCCCTTTGGTCGCATGCATTTGCATAGCCAACTCAATTAACTTGTTAAACCAAGAGAGCCATGCATATGAAAGCAAAGTGCACAAATTAGCTACTTTTCCCCCTTTTTGTATTGGAAGAGGTGTTGTTGACAGAAAAACGGGATAGCAATGATGGTGGTAACGATGGTTATGATGGTAGTGGTAACGACGTCGGAGTACATTGATTTATTGGTCGCGTCATCTGCATTTAATGGGCTCTGTACAGTTAGTTGCCTCTAACGCCAATACCACTATCACCATCACCATCAGCATCAGCATCGCTATCACCGTCACGTAGTCTGCTATACCACCATTAAAATTGTATATATATATATATATATGATATATATATATATATATATATATATATATATATATATATATGTTCGTACTCGTGTAGTATTTTTCATTACCCAACTATTGTCAAGCCAGCGCAGCTTATGGAAGGTTATTCAACATTATTTAATGAAAATTGTCTTCTTTTTTTTTTTTTTTTGTTTTTTTCTCTTTCTTCTCCTTGTTTTTCTTCTTACCATTTTATATCGTTTTTCGACCGCTTTCTTATTCCTATTTCTCTTTTAATCATAATAATATGCATACGATAGAAGCGCCACCACCCTCGCAGCCGGCCTCTTCACTGGGTGGACCACCCACGACGAGTGCCACTCCGTTGGGTGGAACATCGGGCACTTTGCTGCTGGTCGGCGTTGCATCTGGTGTCAGTATCGTGCTATTAAACGTTTTCGTCATCGGTTGCTGTCTGCACAAACGTAACCAGAAACGTCTTAAACGAGGTACTGTGCCATAAACAGCAAAAAAAAAAGTTAATTAATTTGAATTTAATTAAAAAAAGAAAACGAGAGAGAGAGAACGAGTCTGCAATCGCTACGGTGGAGGTGAACATATTGTACAGCTGAAGTTGTCTGCATTGTTTAAATTTAATTTTTACTTATTTATGAAGTTTTTAAAATGAAATATTTTTAGAAAGATTGCAAGGAAAGGATTTCTTGTCTTGTTTTTGTTAAAGGATTTCTTGTTTTGTTTATGTTAAACGATTTCTTCTCTCAGTCAACTTTTAAAGTAAAGAATTCGAGAATTCTTAAAGTTATCAGTACCGGCTTTAAATGTTCTGGTGGGTGGGTATTCTATTGAGTTTCATACGCTTAGTTCATAGTATTTATGTAAAGAAAACTTATGTGTTTGAATGTATTTTTTTGTATGCATATCGTTATCCACGCCAGCATCTGCATCATTATCGTCAGCATTAAAATTTAACAAAAATCATGGAAAAAAGAAGACAAAGCAGGGTTTTGTTTCTTTGATTTTCCTCTGAGAAAATATAATCTAGTTTTTCCGACTTTCTCCATACTCTTCCATCTCTCTTCGACACTCGCATTCTTTCCACTTTGCTTATGTTCCTCTGGTGCATTTAGTGCTCTTTGTTTTGTTTCGTCAACTGAATGAACATCTGCTTTGTCTGTGGTGTTCATTCGTTGCTTTCATTCTTCATTTTTGCATTTTTTTTTTTTTTTATCATATTCTACATTTCTACAAATATTTTTCTTTATTTTCCAATCCCTCCTGTAAATCACTTCTTTCTTTTCCCCCACCAACCTCCCACATATATATATATATATAGGAGACGAACTTTTTTGATTTCTATTTTTTGCTTTTCTTATTTCTTTTGTTTTCGTTTTCGTTTTTTTTTTTTTCTTTTCTTTCTTTTTTGTCCTTGTTTTATTATTATCATTATATGTACCACGGCGACCATCATCGCCATCACAACTACTGCTGCTACGACGTCTGGATGTATGTCGTATGTATTGTGTTTCCTCTTTTTGTTTTTTGTGGACTTATGGTTGCATCATATTGCCGTCACTATTGCTATTTTTGTTGCTGCTGATGCTGGCGCTGTTGTCTTGTTCTTGTTACTATTATGGAAATTCCCAAAGAAGGACTCGAATTGCTACCAGCTGAATTAACAGAAAGTTCGACTATACCAAATCTGGTTATAATTGGCACTTCACTGGCGGCTTTTGGTTTCCTATTGGTTAATGCCGCTTTAGTTTGGTTTTTTGTTCGACACAGACGCAAAAAAGGTTAGTCTTTTTTTCTTTTCTTCTTTGTTTTTTTTTTTTTTATTATTTAAACCCTAAAACTTTTATTTATTTATTTATTTATTTTTATCTTTATTTATGAAGATTTTTAGCGTCATATGTTTATTCATAATATTAGCGTTAAGCGCTTTGGTTTCGCGAAAGAAAATAGAAAAATGCTAAATTAAAAATAGCTTTCAATTTTTATTACACGTCTGCTTACGCAGTATTTGTTTTTCGCACTTCAAATTTATCTAATATTGCAGTCGATGATTTCGTTAACTATGAAGATTTCTAAGACTTTTAGCTTTAATTGAGTTTTCTTACGCGTTTGTGTACATGTGCGGTTTCCATTATTGGAATATGGAGCAGAATTCGGCCGATTCATGTATATGTGCTCCATGGTAGGGATCATATGCAGCCAGCCGTGCAACTTGTCATATATGGGATATGTTTTCATTGGATTAATTTTGCTTGTTATCGATGCTTTTCAATCGATCAAAAATTAGCCAAAGAAGAGCTACAGAATTTCTCTATTCAGAATTCTATTCCATCTTAATAACAACGCATCATAATTATTTCAATGTTTATTGACAGAAGTATGCAAACTTTATACATGGTAAAGCAAAAAATCCTCCATTAGTTTAAACTTTTAATTAAAGAAAGAGTGCTGAACAAATCAAAATGTTCTTCTTTAAAGCAAGTTAAGACCCCATTCTTCACAATTGACTGCATCTTGTCGCTATACTACTTACTCACTTACTGACCTTCTTACTATTCATCAAAACCCTATAAGAAGATTTCAGCTTAGTTTAGATGTCAAACCATAATCAACCTTTGAGTCAAGTTTCACGACAAAAGGCTGATAACTAAGCACATAATTTGTTCTGTTGTACTCTGCAAATGAACTATTATGAGAAAAGGTTCTGTCCCATCGAAATTTTCCACATTTATATAGTTTGGCGATGTACTATTTTTGAGCGACATGAAAACTGGTAAAGTACACAGACAAGACTTTTTCAAGACATGGTCTGATTCAATCAGTTTCCCATACATTTTAATTTTCTTTGACCATCGTTCATGGATATATATACAGGCTGATAGTCAGAGACAAAGAAACATAAAAGACGGCTAGGATGCGTGTGCAGTCTGGAGATGTCTGACCGCTCGTTACGCGTTATGCTCGAGTAAATCCGGTCTTCTTATCTACCAGCCTGTGCGGTAGCCCGCATGGCGCATAGGTTTCAATCATCAGGTTCAGATCATTGTAAGCGATTTCATACGAATTGAATGCAAAAGCACTTGTAACTACCGCATAAAGAGGAATCGCGACTACCAAGTCGGTGTTCGACGGCAAAAATCTTTTCTCGGTAGGCTCTACTTCGTCGTAGCTACAGATGTGACAAGGGGTTTACGTAGGTTCCTGCTGTGAAGGCTTAACCCTACGGTGCCCGATGGCACACGGCGTGAGAAAGCGTTACTCACGCCCCGCTCGTAGCTACAATGACTGCTCAGCCAAGGCACGCTTTTCTATTGGGCACGCGCTCACTAGGATTCGCTCAAGCCCCCACCTCTTTCTACTGTAACCGCCGCCTTTATACGCCTAAAGAACCGGTCCTTTGGGAAGGAATTCCGCGATTCAGGCGTACGCATCAGCGAGACACATAGACAGACAGGCCTAAGTCACTTCTGAAAATTATTCTGATGAATATAACAAAACGTGGATTTATCTTAAGCGCTCACATGTGGCATTCATGTCATATAAGTTTAGTGTATAATTGCAGAAAGTGTCGAAACTTTTAAAAACTATTCTCTCTTTATTATGCAATATTTTATTTATATTACATTATGAACAGCGATCACTTTTTTAAAGTCTTTTATGGGAAGACTGCGATTTATAAGCTCTGACATTTAACATAACCCGACTATTTGCAGAGCGAAGGACTTAATGCTTTTTAAATTTGCTGATATAAAAAATTCATCGATATGCAAATTTCACAATTGCTAACTTAACACTAGTAAGAACATTATTGTCAGGCAAGCCCGACCATTACATACCCTGCACGACATTGTCTAACACAATCCTTGTTTTGATTATAGACCACAAAAATTATATCTTGTTTCTATATAAAGGCATATATTTCATTATTTATAGGAAAGCGGGCCCAAAACGCACTCTGTGTAGTACAAGTTTCTTCCTTACATAGGACAGGATTTAAAAATGGGCGCAGATGGTCCAAATTTTGTAGAATGGATTTTTGTATGAAATTACTATGTAATGTTAGAGTTAGTTTCCATTGCCACTTGTTAAAACTTTGGCTTTTCTGCTCTACAAAGAGTCAATTTTCGTAAAAATCTTTATCCAAAAAGTAGGCCGGGAAAGTCCAAATTTGGTGCAGATAATTTTTTTATGTTAAATTACTGTTGTGATATAATTTTGTTCATGAAGCATTAAAAATTATACGTTTTTGTCGTGTGGACTTCAATTTTCGTTATATGAGGGGTTTCAAAAGTTTTCCCAGCCGGTCCAAAGTTTCCAATACCAATTTAGAATGCCCAAATACTACTACTTAACCACTTTTGCTGAGAAATTCTGGAAATTGCAATTTTTTCCCATACAATGGCTTTTCTGAATAGGCCGCTATATGGGGAGTGGCCGAAAAAGTGGACGGATCCGAACCATTTTCACTAGCGTTCGTCCTTGCTCTACCAAATTTTACCAAAATATATGAAGAATTGCGACCTGTTGCTTGAACACAAATTTACATGGACGCACATCAGATGGGCAGACAGACTTAGACCAATTCAGATTATGATTCTGAATCGATCGGTATAATAAATAGTGGGCCTATCTTAAACCCTTCTGCGTGTCACTTACGTCCACATTAAGTTAATATACCCTGTACTACAAGTGGGGCTGGGTATAATAACTAAGTAGACCTACGGCAAAATGGCTAAAGCAAGTCACAAAGTCTAACTAATCAAGAGTATGTATGCATACGATACCATTATTACTCATATTTTAATGATGTACACAAACCGGCAAAATTCTACAATATATTCAACTGTTGGTGTGAAAAAGAAAATTGTATAGCTTTCGTCCAATGCGTCTCTATCTAGCAAGGCACAAATATTTTTATGCCGAAATGTTTTATGTTTTTGAAGAGAGCACACGTCACTTAATAAACGCTAAACTTCTCTGAAATTTTTTGCAAATGCCATAATCCGGAAATTAAACATCCTTCACATAACATAAGTTAACAAACAGTCAGCTAACAATAAATATGAAGCGAAAAAAAAAAAGAGAGAGCAAGACAGCAAAAAGAAAAGAAAAATAAACAAGACCAACATTTGAAATACGCCAGCCAGCCAGCCAGCTACCTACGAATGAATGAAATCAAGTATGCGAGACTATACATGCAATCGTACACGTAATGAAACTTTTCAACTAACAAAACTGTAAATATAAACATATATTAGATGTTTATGTGTATCATAATATAAACTATTATTTACTATGCATGCCAATGCTTTCTCTGCTCACTGCAAACTAACTGACACAAATTTATTTAGAACTAACTGACTGCAAGTCTATCTAAATGCTTATACGTGCATTTCTATGTGAGTGCATATGCGCTTGTGTGTATAGCTCATGTATATGTGTGTTGTAGCTCATAAAGAAGAATATATTATATATGTACAAGTTTAGTAGTATCGCTATTTAGGACATCATTTTCGTGACAGCGCAGTCAAGCAATAGCAACAACTTTCGACGATCATGTTGCTTTCCTCAAAGAAGTCAATAAGGAATACATTAGCATCATAAGGGAATTGGGTGAAAACGAATTGCGAATGATTGCAAATTATTACAAAGTTTCGTTCTTCTTCCCCGTTCAGATTATATGTTCAAGGACAATGTAAAGCATTCGCTAACTTAAGCTCTATCTTTCAAACTCAAACCAAAACCGCGTAAAATTCTTAACTGTCTGAGCAATATTTATGTCTTTACCTACTCTCTCGTTTAATGGAAAGGAAAAACGTATTCAAAAATTGTAACCCTTTTCGTCTTTTGCACATATTCCCGATTATCGCTGTAAAGGAATATTATCAAAAAAAAAAAAAAAAAAAAAAAACCACTAAAGAAATTCTTGCAAGAAAGTGAAAGAAAAATTTGTAGAGAACGTAAAAAACGCTGGTAAAATGACAACTGGCTCACCGCACACATAAAATGTTGTCCCATAACACCGTGACGGCTCAC
The DNA here is from genome assembly GCA_000688735.1 of Glossina austeni. NCBI lineage: Eukaryota > Metazoa > Arthropoda > Insecta > Diptera > Glossinidae > Glossina > Glossina austeni. The sequence goes on along the minus strand of KK502492.1, from coordinate 836,114 downwards.
CATGCAAGTACATTGCTACACACACACTAATTTACATCTTCTTACATATGTATGTTTATGGAGGAAAAGAAAAAAACAGCAACCAGCAAACGTATTCTAAATAGTAGTAGTGGCAGCAATAGTTGTAAACAAAAAGTGTTTAGGTATTTGCAGCGTATATGCTACAGAGTTACCGCAATCCGGGAAGCTGGTTGCTGCTTTTAAAGTTTGTCCAGGTTGTTGTTATTTATGCATATAAATACAATAGTATATAAGTGAGCGTGCGTTCATACAGCTATATATATATATATATATATACATGTATGCAATATCTAGGTATAGTTGCTATAATCCTCTGCGAAGGCTGCAAGAGGAAAACTGCCAACGAAGCTTTTTGTGGCTCTCAGAAGCCTAGGCTCAGCGATTATGTGGTGATGTGGTGAGTACTCAAAGTGGTTTATATATATATATATATATATATACATATATGTATGTGCATATATATTTATATTTATATATATATATATATATTTACCATATCTACCGCTACTTACTTGCCACGTTGCTGTTGTCGTGGCTAGATTACCATTTTTCACTTATGTCATCATCTCCCAAACACAAAATACATTTAGTCCACACAAAAGGAATTTAATCTTCTTCCTACAATACTCTTACTGTCGCTTATTTTTGTTGTTGCATGCATTCATGTACAAGCATTTCCACACAAAATTTGTACTATTTCTCTTCTCTTTGCTTTTTTGCATTGAAAATGATAAAAAAAAAAAAAAAAAAAAATCATAATCGTCTATTGCGTCTTTAGGCAGGAAAAGAGAAAGCAATAGAGATTATGCTTGACTTGAATATTCCGTTTATAACTGACTAGAGTTGTAAAAATTATAGTATATATGAGATGTTTATTTATACAAGGAGTTGCCCAAATTTTTTTATTTTAAAATCGATACCCTTCACTTGAAAATATTCTTTTCTCAATATCTCTCTTATATATATATATATAGAGCACAGAAATAGCACACAAGCCAAAACATTTATTAAACAATTTAACAAAAAGAGTGACAAAAGTTTACTATCTAAAGTGTGGGGGGTAAGGCGCTCCAACATTTTTTTGAATATCAAAAGAAAAAACGTCACAGAAGAGAAAGAATTTTTTCATAGGTATAACAAAGAGAATTTCGATTTTTTTTGAATTTTAACCGGCTGAGGATAATATAATTATTTCATAGTAATATACTAAAGAGTCTACTTAAGTGCCAGCATAACGTTTTTTAGCATTTATTGATTTATTTGCAAATAATTGCGGAAAAGGTGACTGTAGTTTTCTTGTGTTACCGGTCGAATGAAAACTCTTTCGGACGGTCAAGAGCAATTTGCTTGGTTTCATGCAAAATTTCTTCTTATATAGGTTGGAATTTTAATAAACTTTGCCAGAGAGAAAGCACTTCAAGGTCAGGAAGAAAGGCAAATAATTTATTAGTTACACCATATCATTGATGCGACAAAATGCTGTTTAAGGAAAAAGCTGTTAGAGGAAAACTATTGCCCGCAAAAGCGCGCAGGACTCATTTAAATCCTCTAGAGCAATCATTGAATGAGTTATTGCCCTTAGCGTTTGTCAGTTACTCAAACACTTTGATCTCAATCTACACTTTAACCCCTAAATGCATAACGATCTAGATCTACATCGTGTGTTTGAAAACTTATATCCCTTTATATAGCAGCCTTTTCATAGCGTTTTTTTTTTTTAATTGTTTTATCAAATTAATTTCAAATGGAAATGAAACTGGAATGTAGACAAATGGCAACAATATGCAAGATTAAATTATACATTTTGAATTTTTCTACTAAAAATGAGTTATGCTCATCTTGCCAAACCGCTTGCAACAGCTACAAGTGAGTTTCAGGGGCTTTATAAAATTTATGAATATTCTTGATCAGCATTAAGTTTGGAATAGATTTACGCCTGTCCATCTGCCTCTCAATATGTTCCTCAGTTCGCCTACACAATGTCTGCAGTAAACTTTCCCCGGAATGCAAAAACGAATCTATCGCCTTTAATTTTGACAAACACATTGGAAGTTCTTGCGAGTAGCTTTAGCAAGCAGCAAAGTAAAAAAAATAGATTTCACGGTTACTACACACCTATTACAGCAGATAAACCAATTTGCACCTTTATGGACGATCCTATAAATTCTTTAGAAAAATCGAGAAATTCCACTGGAATTTAATTTTTTAAGGAATAGATGGTGGATACGAAGATCCGTCTATAGCCAAATTTAATTGTTATAATTTGTTGTTTAAATAAATCTTTGAATATTTATTAAACCCCGCAATGAACTGTTGTAGAGCCTTCCCATGAACTCTATAAACCCAACCATCACAAAATTTATTCTAATAGCTTTCAAAGAAAAAATTTTCTTTCCGTTGTTTCTCTCCATTCGACTTTGATTCTGCGAAATCATATAAGAGTTGGAATCAACACAGAAGTTCTCCAAACAAAGATTATGTCGTTACAGCACAAGCTTTATGTAAGCTGCAACTTGTCCGCTGCAACCTTAACGGGCACGCTAATGACCGCAGTTTTCGAATTTTATTTATTTAACATTTGCCTTAATTGCTTTAAATTTTATACAGGAAAGTATTTTTGTGCTGCTATCTATATAGAGTATCGATAGATTAGTGTTTTCTCTTCCATCACTTTAATGTTTTTACTTAAACCAAAATGTTTGCGTTCGCGTTGGACGGTAAAGTTGGCCAGGTTTAATGATTTAAGAACATTATGCTGTCTAAACAAATATATTTTTTCAAGTTTTTAATGGTCGGTGCACAAATGCATTGCTATTAAAAATCGACCATCATGGCCAAAGGACGACATAAGGGACGACATTAAAATTTTTTAATAACTTCAACTACTTGCACTAAATACATAAAAGCCTTGAAAACATAAGAAGTTATCGGTTTGTTTAAAGCAATTACATAAAAAAAATTTCTTTAGAATCATAGAATCACTGCGACATTTTAGATGCACGACAATATGTTTACAAATTGAAAATTTTAAGAGAAAAACAAAAATTCCTTTACTCAAAGTGTTCTCCCTCAGTAGCCACTACTTTTCCCTGTTTTTAAGCAAAATATGAATAACGTGCGGAAACGACACGTTTGAGGCGTTTTGAGAATGTGAACAAAAGAATCCATTTTTTGCGTATTGTCTTAGTAGCGTGTCGTGCGTATTGTCATTGCAAGCAGACTTTGTCAATGACAGAAATCATTAGCTTGTAGAAAATTTAAACAAAATGCCTTTGGAAAATATCGCAACTAAAACGCTTTTTGACTTCACTTACATATTAAGAGAAATCAAAAAGTTTGCTTTGTTCAATGCATTGTCCAACACTAACAATTACTTCTCTCATGAGTACCAATGTGTGCGATTCGAACAATTGCTGACAAAAGATTTGATACTTGGGTATAGTTAACGACGATAAGCGATCGATTGTAACCATGGGGGTAATCATGTAGCTGAGAGTTACCTTTCGAAACCTAAATTTTTCATACGTGATTACTTCCCAGAATTAATCGGAATGTTGCGCATTTTTCTAAACACAGTGGGGAAGGTAACACTTTCAAGTTCAGAGCTGCTGATGTGTTCCCATGTGGCTTCGAATGTCCCCCATATCGAAAAATCCTGATGTGAGGGTATTTTACAACTTTTGTGACAGTTCGCCCATCTGTTTCTGCATCAATTGTTGTTGATAGCATTCCCGAGCGATGATTGCTTTTGTTTGGGGAAACTTGTAAAACGCCGCGCTCAGCTAAAGTGCTCTGTCATGAATATTCAGCTTTATCGTCGATGCTGATGGTTCGCCAAATCTGCTTCATGGTTATTTACGATTTGAATAAAGTAATTCGTCCATTATTCGTCACCCACAGCGGAACAGCCTTTTACGACTTATGGAGAAGAAATTAAGCTTCTGATAAATGGGGCTTTTTTGCCACATAACCGGCCATCTTCGTTGTTCATTTTTTATTAGCGATTGTTACCAGATGTCCAGACTACGAAGCAGAAAAACCACAACTGCGGACTGATGCGGTTAGTGCCGCGAAATCTAAGAACTTTGTTGTGTACCTAATATCTCATTATGAACGACGTCTAAGGTTTTCAACATCGTCCATATACGCCACAGGTTCGCCAAGATTTTTATAAAAAGTACTAAGAGTTTTCAAGCACATTGGCAGCTCATACAAAACGAATTTTCGCCAATCGGGTGATTAGCCCCCAGGGGTTTCCGAAGCTATCAGTATTAATCAAGGTTCCATTGAGAGGAATTTTTAAGTAGTTTCCAGTAGTACAGCGTACAACTTGTGTCTTCGGACTTATCTTGTTATTGTAACTTTTCAACGAGAAGAAGGTTGAAGTGTTGACTGTGTTCTTGGCCCGTAAAAACTACGTTGGCAATAGCGTAGTCGTAGCGTAGTCGCGTAGACTATAATTGGACGAGTTTTAAAAATAACAATTCTCAAGTAGTCCCTTACGATCTCTAATAATTTTTACTTTCAAGAGCGTAAAACGGTTAGGTTCTGCTACAATTGGACAATGAGACGATATTGATCTTGATTGACTTATAACACTTTTCTGTTTCAATAATCTGCAGCTTTTGTACTTTTCTATAACTTTTTAAAAATTAGTGCAGTTTTTTAATGATTTTAATGAATTTCTCAGCAGACGAATGCATTTCAACCCCACAAAAAAAAAACATTTCTTCGCAAGTTATTGCAAATTTCAGTGAGGCAAACTTTTATGCAATTTCAGATGGTGTAGCTGTCTCGTAAAATTCATATTCTCCATAAACTAGTGCTGTCATGGTTTTTTTTCTTTTTAATTCAACAACTTTTAAGCAGTTTTCATGCAAGCCAACTGACTTGTGGAAACTTGAACAACCTGTAGCTTTAAGGTTTTATTAATTTTTTTTTTTTTTTTTCGAAATTAGTGCAACTTTCAGTGATTGGAATTTTCTAAAATAGTGCAGTTGACTTGTGACTCGATCAGAGTTTATGATTTTTCAAATTAGTTTGTACCTGTTTGCGGGTACGCGTTGATGGAAAATGTGCGATTATTAGAAAACTTTATTACTTTCGTGGATAAAGTTCACTTATCGCTCATTACTATTATTATTATTATTATTATTATTATTAGTATTGTAGTTGTTGCTTTACAACACATGGCTATAATCCGAACTTTGTACTTTGTTTTCTGTATATTATTTTGTAATAAGTTTGCTTGTTTTTTTTTTGTGTTCAACACAATTATTATATGCTACTTAGCCTTTTGTTTGAATTTAAGCTGACGGAATGTAAAGTAAATCACTGTACGAAGCAACACTCCGGGTAATATGCACATATGCTATACGCGTAAGAAGCATCGTCGCGTAAACGTACACGCTCAGGCTTAGGGAATTTGCACCAGTTACCTCTTCACCCATTCAATGCGCTTGTATCAGTGTTTCCCTTAGAACGCTGATGACGCCAGAGAAATACGTTCAAAGACTGTTTTCAAAAAAAAAAGCAAAGAAAATTTGTTGTTGCACCCTTACATACTATCCTCTCATTTCCTTACCGAATGGTTTATGTTCATCGTCAAAATCGTTGCGAACTCCTTATAAATTTTTCATTTATCTATCAGGGAACCGAGCAATGCAACAACGACAGCAATAACAAAAATGAAAAATCCCTTTCAACACATTTGTAAGCTTGTGCATACTAAAATTGTATGTGAAAGATAGAGATTTACTTCTAGATGTGTACATCCGTACGATATATGTGTAAGCTTATGTGTGTCTCCGTAATATCTTTAGTTAGCAGATTAAAACTTATTGCACATGTGTTTTGTTATGAGAGTTAACATGTTGCATATGACTTTCAAAACTGAAAAAGATTTTCTCTTTTCTTACTTTTGCTCGTCCGTCTCCAAATGTTGCTGGTAAGCTTGCATGACATACTTATATATCATTTATGCATGCGTACATGCGTGCGACGTATACCTTCTTTTAAACACCCCCATAATCATTGCATACCACATATAAACTAGAAAAGTTTTCTTTTTTTGCTTTTTTGTTTTGTTTTTGTATTTGCTTTCATTGTTACTTTTGCTTCGTACATATTGTTGTTTTGTTTTCATTTTCTTCTTCACTCATAAGAAGGTTTTCACCACTCACTGAAGTACATCTTACAAGTTTACGATGGCGTATGAGCATTAAATTAATACAAAGCGTTTGAAATGTCTGTTTGCTTTTAATATAAGAACGCGAAAAAAAAACTAATACAAAGTAAAAAAAAAAAAAAAAAGAAAAACATAATGGAATTTATTAGACAATTAAATTTTTTTCTCCCTCGTCACATGTGATGGAGACGCGCGCAATTGCTGCACAGTAACGGAAGCTCTTTAGTTAAAGTGTTGGATATGTGTTAAAAGCCGATTTTTTTTATCAAAGCATTTGCTTAAAGCGTGTAAGCGTAGCGGAGCTAAATTATTACTGTGACGGGCGTGGGATAGGATCAAATAAACTTCAATTCGTTACTAATTTTCCTGATGACATTTTTTGGGTGTGTCTTCGCATGGTTTATAAATTTCAGAAAAAATCCTTTTACCTTTTTCTTTGCCTGTTCAATGATGTCTCGTAATCTAACCGACCCGCACCTTACTATTGGCTTCAAAATATTCTTTACAAAGACATTTCAAGAGAATGCTTTCACGTGAATTTGGGTGAATTTAATTGAAAAAAAATTTCAAAGTAGATCGACACTAAAGCTTAATTTAAGCTTAGTAAAGGTAACACCTAAACGGAAAATAACTTTACGTTATAATATTATATATGAATGAATATGGCTCCGCGGGAAAAGTGTCTTCCTCCTGTAGTCGTACTGTCTTTGACCTATACGCAGCTTTGCAAATGCTAATATTAAAGCGGCCCCAACATAGCTTCCTGAAGCTTTAGATGGGTGTAGATTTCAGCCAAAAAAGCTATTTTCAGGGAACTTTATCTGTCCCGCTTAATTCGAAAGATTTTGCTACCGAATCGTTGTAGATGATGAGCACTGAATGCGTTACGATATCCAGAGGCCGGATAATGACCATGCAGACTGAGCGATCACTAATATCGATGATAGAGTTGAAAGTCCACGCCAGCCTCATTCAAGCCTGGGTTCAACTGGGATTACGGTTTATTCCAACTAAATGAAACCGTTACTACGCAATGTTACCAACGCAAATTAATTCATTTGCGACAAAAAATAGACACCACCTGCCGAAAGTGGTGTTGTCGTGAAAATCTTGCGGGAAGAAATTCGATCTCATGTAGAAAGACTCGCTCAGGGAATGTTTGCAATAGGAACCTGGGATGTCCTATTCTACCCGTTGTTACCAGCAGACACTGTTCCTCCCCATCAACATAGCTTTCAACAAATGGCATATTTTTTGCTTACACGGTCATCTCGTTCTTACGACTATATCAAAAAATGGCTTATTTTGTTCAAGACCCTAAAACGACGGGTTGTTCCTCCGGCACGGCATCAATATTATTTACAAAATACAATAGATTTAGTGCCATGTCGGCACAAGAAGCCACTTGTGCAGCCTTTGTTCTTCTTTGATTGTTTACATCGAGTCAAAAATTGCATGTCAGCCGCAAAATTGAAATCTTTCATAATCGCAGTGTTGCCTAGAATAGACTTACACTAAAACAGCCGCAGTTCGTAGTAGGCTTTGCATGCGACTGCACTTAATGTAGTAGGTGGATAACTTTTTGGGTAATTTTTGTGTCTTAAATAGGACTAAGCTCTGTGTTTTGAACCGATAGCCATTTTTTGTATAATTCAGGAAAAAATATATAATTCTGTGTTCACTAAAAAAATGTCGTTTTCTAAAATTCATATAAAATTCATAAATATTTGGATTTTTGCTTATCAAGGTACAAGTTGTAAAATATATAAAATTTTCATCAGATTTCCTACATTCAAAATCGGAATTTGCAAAACGATCCTTCTTTTGCTTGATATCACTTAACATTTCAATACAGGGCACAGTTTTGTATGTGGAGGAACAAGCCAAATATTTTCCTAAAATATGATCCAAAATCTAATCAGATTAGATTATGGCGAGAAATGATTTAAAAATGGCTTTCATTTCAATTTAAAAAAAATCGCCCGAAAACCGGTTACAGGAATGATAAATTTTAACTTATTGGAAAAATCCGGCGAATCTCATAGAATTCCATTTTGAAAATCCAGCTACAATGCCAAGTCTATCGCAAGAGTCGGTACAGTAAGCTCGGCCAAAAACTATTTTCTTTAAAAATTTGAAGTTTCAATGGCAAAAAGATCTCTGTTTTAATTCTAACCGGCAATGGCTTTGTCACACAATTTATAAGCATAGCAACTGATGTCTAGGATCATGCTTCCAAAACGATTGGATTCAATTGGATTTCAATTTAATTACTTGATATCTCACGAATCGCTTCGATGTTTTGCGCTGAAGAACATGCAAAGAGCTTAACATGCAGTCTCCATAAACTTTTTTAATAATCTCTTCATTACTTACTTCAAAAACAAGGAAATCTCCAAACTTTATGCGATTTTGAAGCATCCCGAACATAGTAGCATAACAAAGGTAACTTGTCGTAACTTTTAGGTTTCGAGTTTAAAGATAAAAGTTTTCGTGTCAATATTTATTTCCAAATCTCTTATTCGAACGCCTTTCGCGCCAAATGCAGCATTTATTGATGTTGATAATGATAAGAGGCTGTTGTGTAAACACCGAGAGGACATTGTCAATAGGAATTCTTTTTCCTTTTCTTCTTTAGAAAAAGATTTAAGAGAATAGGCAAACATTAAAAAAATGGCGTAATCGTATCTTCCGCTTTCTTTACAATGACAAATCACACAAACATAATCGTCGGAACATATTTTCTCGGGATACACGCAATACCGGATTGAAGCCCATATGTACACCGAAAGCTATAGCAGTTTGAATTTGAATGACATCAATTCACACGTACACACGTTACATAGGTGCAAGCATACGCATGAAAAAAATAAAAGACAAAATACCTGAGCTACTACTAAACTCAACTAGAATCGTTAAAATGTAATCGCGTCAAGTGTACCGCAGAGATGCATTTTTTTTGTTATTTCTCTATTTTCAATTTTCTTTTCGCGTCCATAGTGTGTATATATATATATGTGTATGTGTGTGTGTGCGGGTGTGTGTATGTTTACTCATATGTAAAACTGTAAAGTTTCATTGTGTTTTGTCTATTGTTAAAACGGATGAAAGCGACACGGAAATTGTCAACCATTAAGTTGTGGTCGCCACAATTCGATGCCATTTCTATATGGTATATAAAGTTGGTTAGCTTGGATTTCTTTACTGCGAGCATATTGATACCGTGTGATACCGGCGATGTCTATGATGTCCAGTTGAAAAAATGCTTTGCAGAAATTATGCGATATAATTGCTTAACTAACAAAGCAAAATTCATTTGTATTAAGTATCGATTGTCCAACAATTTCCGTCCCCTTACATGTATGTATACGCGAATGTAACTGCGAAAACTTTTGTTACGTTTCGCCTAACTTTGCGCCTGAAAAGAATTTAAACGCAAATGTGATTATAGTTGGCCCTGGTTTTGCCTTCCGTTATACAGTGTAGCCGAGTAGCGGTAGTTGCACCAAGATTAACACATTTAGTTGCTCGCTTTTGATGTGGTCTGTTTCTTGTTCTTTTTTTTGTTTTTTTTTTTTTTGTTTTAACTATTTTTTATTCTTTATTTTTTTTCTCAATTTTAGTTTTCTACACATTTTATATGAATCATAAAGTTTTATGAGAGTTTTTAAAACTTCCTTAACAATATTTGATTAGAGTAACACACATATACGAACACTTATACACTTGCATACGGTAATAAAAACTAATATACCATTTAAGAAGTATTGAGCCTTTGCAATGGAAAATTCGATAATCTTCTAAGGACTTTTCGTAGCAGGATTATGGTCGACCAAATGGACCCAGGACTGCTTAAACGTACGCGTTGCAGGTTATAAAAAAAGAATTAAGAAACAAAAAATTAATGTTTCCAAAGCAAACAAAACACTTGCTACTAAATTCCGCGATCTATTGCTACGTTTGTCAACACTTAGGCACGTGATAGACTTTCCGTTTGTTATAAGTCAGGATGCAATCTAGTGCCTAGAAGTTGCTGCATGTAGTCAGTCTAACTGTAGACGGATCTGATTTGAGTCGGCCGTTCTGCCTAACAGTAACTAGCTTTTTTGATATCCTTCCTCCTTTTTACCATATCCTTAACTTGAAGACGGACCAGTTTCTTCTCGGCACTGCAACCATTTTCGTATAAGGATTTGATGGTGTTGCTTAATGACAACATTCTTTGCCTTTGCCTGTGCCATGGTTAGCTAATATCAATGGACAAGAAAAGTAGTAAAGCTTTTACTCGGTTCCTCGCATTTGCAAGGTTTGCAGTAGAATCAATTGATCTTTGTTTAGATGGAATAACACTTCAATATTGAGCTTATCGCGTCTATTGCCACCTTTTTAGATAAAAGTTTTATAACCCCGAGGCTTTCATACCCATCATTGCACGCCATTCTTGCTGTATCTTTAGCTGTGGCTTGTCGCTCATTGAGACAACAATTTCTGAGCTAAAAAGCGCAAGAATGACATTTCTCGCGATAACGTGTCTTGTCTTGACAAGAAGAAGAATGCCTGCACAGCATTTAACAAATCAAAGTTTTAAAGTGAAGGGGAACTATTTTACTCGAGGCTCCGTTTCGTCTTCCTGCGTACATAAGAATTTCAACAATTTTCGATCAACTCTCAAAGGCTAGTCATGTGGTTTTCTCAAATGACTTACTACTCGAATCCTAAAGATCGTTATTTCTTAATGCAACGGCTCAATACTTTTCAGATTAACGCCGTGTATATATTCTAAAAAAAAATTTCTCTTTTCTGCTTTATTCGTTTTGGTTTTCGTTCGAATATCTCGTGAGGGTTGCTGGAATTCTTTAATTGAAACAAAATAAAAAAATAAAAAAAAACGCACATACAAAGACACACTTATAAGTACAAACCTCGTGCATTCAGACCAGTATCGTTGCAAAAGAATGAAAAATATTGAAATGTGAATCACATAACATAACATACACGACTTTCAAGTATCCATAGAATGCATAGGGGTTGCTTGCTGGTCGTAGAAAAATTGAGAAACTTTTATCCCAGATATAAAATAGTAGCTAGCAACACTAACACGAACATCGACAATAAAAATACTTGCAGTAATATTAGTAGTTACTATTGTAGTTGCTCTTGTTGTGATTGTTTGCTGTTATGGCTAAATAAAAAAAAAAAAAATGATATATTTTAAAAAGTTGTACGCTTCCTCTAAAATAACAAAAAACAAAAAAAAAAGCAACAAAGTTTAGGAAATATGATGATGATGGAAAATAATTTTTAAACAATTTCGTATTCACTAAAGTTGATTGTATTCCTAATTGAATAATTGTTATATGTATGCACTCACACAGATGCATATATATACACATACGGGTATGTGCTAAGATTGCTTCGAGCAATTTCTTGTTCATACAACACATTTTAACATTAATACATACCTAATATATGCAATGCCATGCATGTGTGTGTGTGTGTGTGTGTGTGTGTGTGTGTGTGTGCATGTGTTTGCTTATGTATATATATACATACACTAAAAGTTGACCAAACAAATTTACAAGTTTTTAACTTTTCTTCACTTGTTTCGTAAAATTGTCTCAAGGCTACGGCTCCATGCATCAGTTCACTTAGTTTTGTTGGATTGTATGATAAATATTTTAAATGCTTTCATTTTATAAAATCATTCATTTTGTTTATTGCGGTATAAATAGGGATTATAAATGTTACTGCTGCTTCCCCATAGAATTGCGAAATATTTCTGCAAACAATTTATCACTTGCTAAGTTGTTTCAGTTACATTAACCAAACGGTAATGGTTACGTTAACTAACAAATAATAAATGTTTCTTTTTCTTCTTCTCGAATGAAAAATATCCTTTAGCAATAAAAACTTTTCAAATTTAATTGTCACCTTTACTCCTCTGCTTGGGTGACGGTTACTGATGGTCTACTGCAAAAAACTTTATACACAATACCTAAATAGAGTTAAAACAAAAATCGCTTGAAAAGGCAGTAATTTTTTTTTTTAAAACATTTTTATCCGACTTTCATTATCTTCACTGAAAGAAAACATTTATCTATAGTTTTTTTTTTATTTCCAGTGTAAATCAAAAATTGCACTTATATTAGTCCCTGTACAAGAGACTCTTTACAAGAATATGTTAAGATTGTGCAAAGGTGACTGACAGAATGACTTGAGATGAATGCACCTTTTATTATATCAAAAGTAATTCTGAATCGATCTTAGCTTATCTGTCCGTCTGTCTTGCATTTATATGTTCAACCCATAGGCCCATATTTTGGAGATATTTTCATTGAATTTGATACACCGATGAAAGCTATGGCATATGTTTGGGATCGGACCTATTTTTTGACCACTTGCACCTTATATTAGAAGGTCGTTATCGAAATAAATTTAGGGTATTTAGAGAATTTAATAGCAAGACGTGGCCTACTACAATGTTTTTGCTTGTTTTCTCTAGTGACGTTTCACCGAGTCAGAAGCGAAAGATTCTGATAACGATTCGCGAACAAACAAAGATTAGAAACAAGATTCTTTAACCTCAAACTAAGTCGAAGTTGTTGTAAATTCATGACAATATTGACGAGCTTTACGCTCCATAGCACTTTGATTGTAATTAAAAGTTTACTCTCTGCTTCGCTCTAAAGCAAAGCACTTTATTTTTATTAACGATACCTTTGTCAAATCAAAGTTCCATCATAACGCAATCCAATGTCAAGCATCAAAGAAGACGCTAACGATGCTAAGGTTGGTATCGTTAGGTAGTAAAGAAAAATAGTAACAGGCGTGAATAATTCTACCGACCAATTCTAGTCGGCCAAGTTATACTTTTCCATGCAGTTCATTAATGTGATGATCTATTGATAATCAGCAAGGTGGTTAGGTGTTTACTGCATTTCCACCTCTTTCCCCTTCGTCGCTATTTCTTCGTCAATTCAAAATATTCGGTGAAAGACGTGAATATTCAATCGCAAGGTAATAGCTGACGCAAAGTTTAATCTAAAAAGAAAAGTCGCTTAGTCGACACGTTTGCAGTCAAAGAACTGGACAGGATTGATTTGTGTGTGAGTTGAATTTTCTCACGAAAAATAACGGAAAAAAAAGAACGGAAAATTCAACTCTGTTTTACTCGACAATGCCGTTTAAAAATATTGTAACAATTCGAATGAAAGGAATGGAAATTGTATTGCAGGCCTTTCTGAAAAATGGCCTTTCGAGAAAAATGCATTTGAAGTTTTGAAATGTCTTAGAGATATGTTTTTTTATTGTTATAAATTAATTACAATTTTTTTCGAATAGCGTGTTACTCAAGGGCCCTAAAAGTGCTCTGTTATGCTAAAGTATATTTTCTTTGAAGACTTTGCCTCATTTGCTGCACACTTCCATTTATTTATGCCGAAATGAAGTTGCGCTAATTTACTTTCGTTTCGAAAAGCCAGAAATCAGCAACAACTTCCGGGGGCTTAATTGATCCAAGCAGTGTTTTGAAAGCGTTTGGAGGAAAACCCGGAAAATTGGAAGGAAATATTCCTTTCCGATATTCGATTATTTTTTCCCTTATTCTGGAAAAAAAATTTATTCACAAATGTAGAATAGTGCTAAAGCTTTAAACACAATTGGTTTTTCCAAAATTCCAAGATGGTATTTCACCTTAAGGTTTTATAGGGCTGCGTGAGCGTGGCTGATTTTTTCTCTTTTTGTGGAACAAAAGTGCAAGTTTAACGCGCACTCCTCTCGTAGTTTGTGGGCGAAAAATCCATACGACTGGAATGTACTTCAAACGCTAAAAGGATTCACTCACAGTACAATATAAGGGCGGGCTCTTCTGCAGATGTGATCCATTTTCAATATCAACCAGCGTGCAATGACTTCATTTCTGCGATCAGGAATATTATAAGTTTGCCGCAATAATTAACAAGCAGATGTGCGGACGGACTAGTAAACATGTCTAGAAAGATTCAGATTCAATTTTAATAAGGCCTCTGAAGTTTCTTTCTAGGTGCTGCAAACTTTTTAATAAAAAAATTAAACTAAAATAAAAAAATGAATAGAAACACAAATTTTTATCTTTGTGTCTGTTGGGGTTTATAAGTCACCAACAATGAACCAAAATTTTTAAACATTTGAAAATACAGGTGGTACCAAGTTACGTTGCACTACGGCCATGTGAACGATTGGGACCAATTGCAATACAAACCTGTAAGCAAGAACTGCCGATCTCTTTGCGAAATTCGGAATCAATTGCCAACCCGGAGTGTGTTCACCACAGACATTACACAGTCAGATGGCCAGACGGACATGCTTAAATCGATTTAAAAATTTATGCTGATGAATGACATCAATTCCAGAGGAGGTGGAATTTGATACAAACGCTCCGAGTGCTTAAAGCTTAAAGCTTAACGAATGTTGCGCCAAGACACACCAAAGAGGTTGGGTGACTACTGCCTTTGAGGGTGCTGTACTCCCAATATAGCCAATTTCGCAATAAAAATAACAATAACAGCTTCCACTGTTTAAGACGACTTTGTTCCATTGTCTTGGACATGTGAAAGCCTCTAAAGTACACTAATTTATATTTCTCATCATTAGAGAGTAGCCGCCTTTCGGAGGATAAATTTAGGACCCACTGTGATTTTATACCTTTCGCCATCATACTGGTGCAAGATTCTAGTAAGTTGTTTATTGTTAGTAACATCAATACGAATTTCTTCGGAAGAACTCTATTACGAAGAAATTTTCCGACTTGATAGAGACGTTTAGTGCTAAGCTCGTGCTAGAAACGCGAACGGAGGGATAAGCACAGTTGTCCGGGAAACACTTTGTTTAGTTTCAACTTATCTCTCAATCTATACCCTTCACTAGCATATTTTCCTGTGTCTGTTGATTAAAGATGGAACTAAAAGCCGTACATATACGATTACCTTTTACATCGTTTATATCTTTTGTTCTTTAAAAAAAAATTAAATACATTACGAACTGATTGCAAAAGTTTTTATTAGTAAGAAATGTTTGACACATAACACATAGAAAGAGAGATGAAGAAATTTTGAGAAATGTCACTTAACAAAACAAAAGTCGTAATTTTAGTTGAGCGCTTACGTTGAGAAAGTCGACCCTACAAAAACAGCATTTATCTTAACGCGTTCAACACTTTCTAAATTCGTATTGTTTAAGTAAGCAAGCAATACATATATACATTCGTTCGTATGTTCATAAGCACATGTGTGAAATCTGAAAGTGATAGGAGAATGTCATGTGTTCTTTGCTTTCGCACAAACATACACATGTCACGGTAAAGAAAATGAAAGAAAACTTTAATGCTAAAAAAAACAAAAAATACGTTTAAAATTTACAAATATTCCACTACAAGTAAATGAACAAAGTGGACAAAACACTTCATTTACGAAACAACGAAAAAGTATTTGATTTTTTTTTGCCCGGTTATATAGCGTCAACAAGCTTATGTACAGACATGTGTAACATACGCAAGATAAAGTCACTTCCGGTCACCTCGGTAATATGCTACATCCTCTCACACATCAATGTCCCCCTTCCTGTCTCGCTTGCTCCTTCGCCGTGTCACTCTCCCATGAGTCCTCTTTTAAGGTCTAAGAACTGATAGCATCTAACATTGTCAAATTCATATTAAGAAGTCGTTGGCTTTTTTCCTTTCCTCTCTTTTTAGACTTAACGACACTTTTTATCTACTTTTTTTTGCCCCTTACTTACGATGTTGTTAGAGTTTTCCAGCTTTTCTGGTTGCCTTGTATTTATTTTTTTTATTTTTTTTCGTTTCCTATAATGCTTAGAATTTTTCTTCCTTTGCTTTCTAAGCTCACATGACATTTTGTAAAGTTCTTTCTGTTTTTTTTTTTTTTTGTTTCTTGGGCATTTTGTTTCGCCTGCACTTCGATCCTCACAATTTTGCCAGTAATTCCAAACAATTTGGCATTTGATAAACTTAAATATTTGCCCTTTATAGGAGTTTAGGTGGGTATGTGTGTGTGTGTTTTTTTTTTTTTTTTTGATGTTCTTCCAAACATTTCTTTGGAGAGTTTTTGCGTTTGTTGCTTCATTCTTTCACTTCTTATCACACTTTTCTGCTTGACACTCTCGCTCTCTCACTCTGTAGTCCGAACCGGTCAAATAGAATTTTCTTCATAAACTTTTCTGCTTTTAGTTTTTCGTCTATGTGTATGTACGTATGTGTGTGCGTGTGTGTTTGCGCGCATGTATGCGTCTCGTCTATCTTCTCAAGATGTAATAAAATTTGAAGTTCACAAACATTGCAATAAAAATTGTAGAAAAAAAAAAGAAGAGAAAGCAACAACAACAACAACAACAACAACAACAACCGGTAAAGTTCAATTTTATAGTTGATGCCTGCCTTACAACAGTTTTTGCAAACGAGTGCGCTTTTACGTATAGACGCAGGAGCTTGTCTCCTACGTATGCACTTACCGGCAAAGGCTTAATATTAAGCAACTCAATAACTGAAGTTAATATAAAACAAATAAGAAATTTATATATTCTTTAAAAAAAAAGAAAAAAGTAAAAGGCTTTGATGGTAATTCTCAGCCGGCACTTATTACTTGATTCAAGGCAAAATATTAGGATTTAACATAAAACATTCTCGAACTGCATGCTACTTATGATTTTATTCCAATGTTAAGCTCGTTCTCGGATCTAAAACAAGTTTAAGTTTCAGGAAATTTCCTTGTTCTACTATAAACTGTTCTCACAGCTCAGCTTAAGAACTTCCTTCAAAATGTTACTTAAATGTTTAAGAAAAACATATTAAAAAGAAACAGTGAAGTTAAAGATTGTCAAAGTAAAAATCGTGTAATTGTTAATCCGGAAATTTCTTGCGGTTTTCGCCGACACCAGCTTAAAATAACTTTTCGCAAATAGCTAGACAGTTAATTACGAGTAGCGACATATATAGCTATGTTTGTTTTGTAGAAAACTTTCGCTTGTGTTCGCTTGTGTCATAGCAGTAGAGACTGAAGATCAAAGGGAGCATATGAGACTTGTTTTGCTTTTTTATTTCAAAGAAGGCGAAAGAGCTGTAGAAGCACATAGAGAAATAAGTGCTGTGTATGGAGCTAACGCACTTGCCAACATTGATGTGCGAAATTTCGTTCCGGGAATTTCAAGTGAGAGCTCTACTGCATTCTGATAGACCAAATAATTTTGGTGATGAGCAAATAAAAGCTATGATTGAAGCTAATCGACACCCATACAACAGGTTTAAAAAAATTATTTTATATTATAGTGAGAAAATTTCCAAAAATTTCCGGACTACATAATATTTCTTGTAAATCACCAATAACTAGGTGAAGGACATAAAACATTCTTCGTTAATGTCAGAATCGTACAAATCGTACAAAAAAATCAATATTGTGTTGTAGAGAACAGAATTTGCGGGTGCGGTGTTCCGTTTGCCATTGAATTTAAAAGTGAGTTCACTTCTCTATAATGGGCTTGCCTCGCATCTTCGCGTTGTTCGTTTTACTTACGTGTGTTTGAATATGTGTGTATTTTAATATGGCGGAATAACGCATGTAAAAGTTCACAGAACTTCAATCAACTTTATAACAACGAACTTTAGCTTCTTCAATAACTCATGTAAGACTTCTTTAAGTCATTTTAATCGGCATGACCTTGTAAAAGTTCAATTCGCCGTATTTTTGTACGTATTCTAATTTTAGAACCATGCGGCCTCTTACGCTTATATGTTCAATTTCTTTCCTATTTTACTAGCGCACTTGTATTAGCCTTGTATATTTTAACTGTTATGGCTTTTAGCCAAGCGAGCTTTTGCACTTATGGAAAGTATTATAAAGTAACAAAATTAGGCAGACGTTCGTCCATTCTGCCTCATCCACTTCATTTAGGCCGCACTTTTAGCACTAGCGGCTGTGTGCACAGATCTATAATCTAATTTCCATTCAGGCTACTAACTTTTTTACATTCTAAATATATGTTAACATAGTTAGCATCAGTTTTGAAACTATTATTAATCCCTACTGTACTTAGTACATATGGACTTCGTATATATTACGGTTACCGAGGAAGTTTTTATAACCTCACCTGCTTATTTCAACTTTTATCGGAAATGAAGGAAAACGGAGAGATGCTTCTTGCTACTTTCTCTCTTTCTGATCGGTGTTTGCCAATTAACTAGAATCACATTCGAAGTCAGCTGATAAGACTTCGAGAGGAACATTACCATCTCCTTATCCAAATACAAACTATTGCTAATGTGCTTAAAGACTAAGGTTACGACCAAAATTTAATTATGGTTTTCATACATTTGCGTACATTTAAATATGTTGGATATAGGACTCGCGCCGTTTATTTAGATTGTTAGTCGACAAAAAAGGACGAGCCGGGTAAGGCTGCTTTAATGAAAGTAGAACAACAAAAATGTTGAACATTTTCAAATTTGGACAATTTTCAGTTACCAAATAATTTAAATTAAATAACAGGCCCGGATAGGTTGAACGACAAAGGGGATTGAAAAGAAAAGTTGTGGTATAACCTACACAGTAAGTAAAAGCAAAAGCAGGTCTTTCTTAAACTCTTCTTCGACCCTTTTACTAGAAATGTCCGTTCACTTTAGAAAAATCTTGGGCGCAGAGCAAATTGTTTCTTGAAAAGTTTTTTAGCAATTAAAAAGCAGATTGGTAAAGAAGAAGAATCTCTTAAATATTAGTTTCTAATATTTATTTTAAATTTAATTTAATTTAATTCTGATGAAAAAATTAGAGAAGCTATTCAGCAAAAGTTCAAGTCAAATGAAAACCAAAGTGACACATATTCCCGCTAGTTTTTGTTTATGCTAACTCAAAAAATAGAAAGCGAAGAGATTCAGTTAAGGGGTATGTGTACCTCGTACATTTTGCTTATGAAACTTTTTGTTTTATCGCTATCAACGATTGCTTCAAAATTCCAGAAAGATATACGAAAAATTTAATGACGGGTTGTCCGGTTTAGACCTTTTAGTTTTTTACTAATTGCTTAAGACTATCATTTCTTGTTAAAGTTATATTAAAGGCGCGTTTTTTTTAAATAATATTTTTCACACTCAAATTGCATCTGCGTACTCATAATAATATGTTTCAGCAGAAAAAGTTCGATTTAACCGAAAAATTCAAGTACACATATGTTAGCATAAAAAAATTCAATTAACACATACATAGAGTGAAACATGTGATAGTACGGAAGTTGTCTTATTCCTGAAAAGATATCAAACAGTTAGCGTGTGTGTGTGGCGAAGAAGTAGGAAAGTGCAAATATTCTCTTAATTCTTGTAGTTAAGTGCAGAGAGAAGTTAAAGGGCGCCATCGACTACATTCCTTTCAAAATTTAAATTATCGAGTGACATGTCTGTATGTCTTCATTATCTGCGAATCAATTCAAAACTTCGTTTCAACATCAAACAGTTGCAATGTTTATCTGCTCTTCACAAATTGCATTCGAAGTTCAAGTGTTTTCCAAAGAATATATAAATCCAAAGCAAGTCACATTAGGTGGCTAAGCATGAATACCGAAGACCCAATATCTTAAACCTATACATCTTGATAGGAAAATATTTTATCAAACGCTAACTTTTCAGCTGTTTCTCGCGCACACATGTACAAGTTTGAAAAGTAAGATCTCTTAAAAGTCGAAGCCTTTCTGCCTATTACTGGGATACAATTTTATTTTCCATTTTGTACTATTTGCCCAAGTTTTTGTACTCTACACCGCTTTTAATAATGATGCACAAGTTTATACGTGTGTAAGCAACAGCCGAAAGCACTTGGGGCAAATCCAACTTGTTTAATACCATTATTGATTCACAACCGTTTTCTAAATCGACGTAAGTGGGTCTGTCCCTCTGTCCGCTTACCCATCTGAAGTCGTTCCCTCGCGAATTCTTATTCTATCTGCAGATCGCAATATGTTAAGCATTTTGAGTTGACATGATTTAAGTCAAGGACTTCCCTCATGACGCCCTGTGTGTTGAAAGAGTATCGAGTAAGCAAGTGTATGAACCCCCTGCAGTATAAATGTGCATACTTTATATGCCTATAATTATAAGTATTTTCTGATGAAAGTAGATACAAAACGGTGACGTGTCATTCAAAGTGACAATAAGAAGTTTGGACCATATAGACGCATTTTTCGAATATTTTTATTTATACGAGTCCTTATGAAAAGTACGCCATTTTATGACTGCAAAGTTTTTAGTAGACCAAGAGTTGTGCTCGGCAAAAATGATGTGTAGTATTAAATAATCACAACACATTTGCGTATGAGCTGAAAGGACTTGCAAGCAAAAATGCTTCAAATAACTTTGGCCATATATCTTACAAGTTGTTGTTGCTCGTATCAATTTCATGTTTATGAAGCCTATTGCAAACATATACCAATCATTCGTGTCATTCAACTAGAATAATGAACGAATGAATCCACTTGGAACGAAACGCTTCAATATGATTGCTACCCATTAATCATTTTCTTAAGGCAAAATTGTTTTTACTTTTGTTCTTTTTTTTTTTTTTTTTTGATTGAACAGATTGGCTTGGGATGAAATCTCTGCTATTGGATGTAATGATGGCTATCCTAACTATTATAGGCAGATTAACGCAAACTGGATACTTAAATGTGTGTATCTACGTTAAATCGAATGCTTGAAGAGATATGCTTGTCTCTTAAAATTCTTACGACACGTTTTACAGATTTCTATCCCCTCTTCTCCTCTCTTCTAGTTTTTGATGTTATCTTGACAAAAGTCCTTAATTAAAATTTTATCAATACAAGTGAAAGAAAGAGGGGGAAAAAAAGGTTTCACTTCCGTTGCACAGTTTAGGTTGACCAATGGCAAACATACAAACAAAAAAATAAAATGAAAGCAAATAATCCTTTTTTCTTATTTTTTTTTTTTAGTTTTTTAAAGCATACGTAAACAAATACAAACTGTCAATTTATCAATGAAGACCAGAATTGATACTGATTTCGTACGATTCGATTTGATTGGAGGTTTTTGTGGTTTTCACAAATGACAAAAGGACACACATAAGTCAATTTAGCAGTTTCGAGTCTTCTTTAAATAAAATCGAAAGCAAAGAAAAAAATAAAGAAAAAAAAAAAAGAGAAAGGCAAAAATTCTTTCTCCTTTCCTTTAGGCACAGGGCATGAAAGACCACAAAATTCTCACTAATTTTAAGCAAATATTATTCATTCATTCATTTATTCATTCACTCAGTCATTTACTCGTTCAATCATTCCACTTACATACTTTCGTTCGTTGGTTCGTTACGTTTAAAGCATACATTAAGGACATTTTCCATTTTATATTAATATTTGCTATATTTATGTTGTTGCTTATTGTCTAAATAGACCCACATATGAGTTTATGTGTATGCGTTGTCCATTTAACCGCTTCATTATATGTTAGTGTATTTGTTTATTTCAAGTTGATTCAATATCGTTTACAATTACAAAGCCAAGAGCACAATTTCAATATGTGCGCTGAGACCAAACAAACTCTTACATAAGTTTAAATGTATGCGTTTGTCTGTGTAATTAAAAAAAAAAAAAAAAAAAAGAAAGAATGAAGCCAGCAAGTGTACAGTTGCCAATAAACTGGCACAATAAAGTACAATAAGTCATGCATCAACAATAAACTCACTCATGGCCATACACAAGGACCACACAGTCCTTCGAAGAAGCAGAAAAAAAAAAAACAGAAAAGGAAAACGGAAATCTACAACAGCATTGAAAAAAAAAAAAGAAAAGAAAAACAGAAAAACAGAAAAACTACAAGAAACGGACAAAGTTTAATATATGTTTGATTATCGCATATCTATGCTTAGCCGGATATTATTAAAGTACCGTACAAATAAAGAGTTTATTTGTAAATAGTAGTAGACGGTCTATTACAGCTGTAATGTCAGCACCTGCAGGCCTCAACGGACGTAACTGCGCTAAATAAGCAATCATATCTCAAACAATGCCACTCAATCATTGCGACCTTATGTGAGTTTCCTATTGTTTAAGATTTCGTTCAACATTTTCATAGAACACATTTCTACGTTTTTCGCAAAAAGCATTGTTACTCAGCAACCGTAAATAATAAATTTATTTATCAAATTTCTGGTACAATTCCTCATCAACAATGACATTAATGCGCTAATTAATTCTTGATTTTAAAGTGTTGTTCACATTAGAAATTCTGCTCTCAGAATTTGAGAATTCTTTCGAGAAAACACACACATATGCATGTATACTGTGAATATGTTATATACATTAAGGTTTTCGTTAAAAGTGAAAAGCATTGAAAGAAATGCCAAAAATTTATTTTTTACTTTAAAGTAGGTCGGTAGGTCGAGGCCAATTGTTCCTAGTACTAGCACATCGTTCAAAAAGCTCTTGGCGTCGCTAATAAAACAACTTGTGGGCAAAGTGCTCAACATAGCCTTCATAGTTCAAAAACGAGAGCATCAGAACAACGCTTGTCTAAGTTTTATGTGCCTTCCTTAAAGAACAATTTGTTCAATCCTTCAAAATAAGCTTAATTTTCGGCGATCTCTTGCTTTTGATCTCTTCACTAAACCCATCGCTCTTTTTATTTCGCCCAAAACAACGCCAGACAGCGCTTCGAATCATTAACACGTTTTCGTTTATGGTCAAAAATGGGAAAAGGCGGCACACGCCTCGAACAGAGCATTATGATGGCCAAACGTTCACACAAAACCGTACAGACGCTCTTCCGCTCTTCCAAGACAAGTGTCAAAATTTTTTTATGTCCTCTAGAACTGCTGCCGAATTCGGGGGCATTTCTTTTGCATTTAGCATCGCGAGTGTCGTTGCGACTTTGTTTAAAATTAGCACAAAGTAATTTTTCGAGAGGCACAAGTCCCCCTAACATCTTTTAGTTAAGTCAGTGCTAACGGTGAACGGTATAAACGAACGTTTAATCAACATAAGAATTCTTTCATTAAGCTTGTAACCTAACAATTGAAATTTTGGTACCTTCGAAGGTTGGTCAATAATTGCGACATCTATATATCTTATTAACTGATGTCTTAAGTAAAAAAAAAAAAAAATAATTTTTATCAAAAGTATACTTTATTCACCAACAAGTTGCCTTTAGTCCAAAAATTTTTCCAAGTCCCCGATGATTTTTTAAAGCACAGACCAGTTGCGGAGCAAGGGTAGAATAACTTTCTGCGGATGTGTGTAACATACAAGGCTTAAGACACTTTTTGTTATACCATCTGTTCCTGTCTTCGTATTGCAGTCTTACGATCAAACTATGGATTCCAAGTTTTTGCGATATTTTGATGAAATTTGTTTTACAAACAGGTTTCGGCCCAGAGACGAACGCTGTTGGAAAGTGTTCAGATCTAACCACTTTTCCAAACAATTCCGATACAACACCTTATTTTGAAAAGTGATTTGAATAACTGTAGGGTGGTGTAGGGTATTTAATGGTGAGCCATTATACTCGTTTATAAAACGATTTCTCAAGACTTTCTTTTCAATTCTTATCAATGATCACCCAGAAGTCATCGACATAGTTTTATTGTCAAGGGGGAAAAGCTGCCGTAACGCTTTTCAAGTCAATTCAAGTTCATTTTTTGGCCCTCAAAAACACGATTTAATCAAAATACGAATTTCAAAACTTGAGAATTGCTTTCAGTCTATTTAAATTTTTTGCATTACTAAAATTACCAAGTAGTAAACAGATTGGAAACAGATATTGCTTAGATCACCACCTTCTAATTAAGGGATAGGGCTCTCGTTTCACTGTAATGGAATCTTCTGCCTTCCTTTCAAAGAAATAAAGACCAATTATACCATTCATCCAGTTAAACCAAACGTTCAGTTTTACGAAATACACCGACAACGACGCTCTTGCCCTTTCAAGTAGAATGCTTGTGGACAACTGCGAAAGGTGTTAAAAGCGCTTGAAAAGTTTCAGTGTAAAAACGATTCATTCGATAAAAAATTTGAATAATATCCAATGTTTGCGAAGCGTATATATATCCATGATAAAAGTGAAAATCTTACCGAGTGCAACTAAGGATAGTTGTGATGTAAAAAAATGTGCACAATGTTAAGAAGAAATCAGATTTCTTTGTTATTAATATTAAAAAATTATTTTTAATGTTAGTTAACGTATAGCTTAACGCAGTGCAACGTAGACATTGCCGCAGGCAGAGAAGTAAATTTCATTCGAATTGGAGTTATCTGACCCCGAATGAAATTGCATTCGACCAATATTTGTTGAGGAAATTGCGACTGACCGATCCTGATATTCTTGAACGAGACTTCAGCGCTGGCAGATCTCAATTTAATTTTTATCCACCAAACCTATATCTTAGAGAAAGCACGCAAAAAGTTTCGAGTCCGCCTGCAGCTTGATTGTGCTCAATGCATCGTATTAAGTAATTTGGCCGTTCAACCGATAAATTATAAATAAATGCTGAGTAAATGACGAAACATACAAAGCGAAGAATACACGGAAGGACAGAAGGAAATGATTAATTATTAAAGAGAGTATAGTGACGGTTAATATTGTGACATTTTTATTCCAATTCTCCGCAGGTTAGGTTCGTACCAATGGATTGTTAATTAAGAGTGTCGTGGATTTTATTTACAATTTTTAAAATTGTTTGCAGAGCAAAACCATAGATTGGCTAGAAATCCATAAAAAGTGAATTGAAGAAAATAACGATGAAACCTTGATACCGTAAAAAGAAGAAAGAACGCGTTGTTAATTTGTTGAGCAAATGTTTAGTTGTCTTTAATTGGTGATCTGGAAAAAACAACTAATGATTCTGTTCTCTGTCCTTTAATCAAGACGTTGTATCAAGTAATATGTGAAGAATGAAAATAAATTCTTGTACGAAACATTGTTGCACAAAATCTCGCAAATTGGTTTCAAACTATTTCATAGTCTACTACATTTTCATGCCAATCATTTTCGCAGCGTGAGCTAAAGCATGATTTTTTTTTTTTTTGAGTGTAGAACAGAACATAAACGCTGCATAAATGCTGAGGAATTTCAACATCCATCCTTGTTCGCTTTGATATACACTGGATAGCGGCTTTTAGACAACTGAAATTTATATCATACGAACGTCAATGTCTAAGCTATGTACACCCAAAATTTCGGAGTAGGTGTTACAAGGCAACAAATCCCAATATCCAGTGATATGCAATGGTTATACAATTCCTTCACTTATGAGTTTCTTCACTATGAGTAGCGATTGCGTTTCACCCACTAAGTTACTCCGATCATATGAATCATAATTTCTCCTCTGTATTAGAGTGAGCTCGTGCTGTTTAGGAATTATCCAAGAGAGCAGAATGTTGGGACAATTGGAGCGGATGAGTCCAGCTCGTAGATCAGTGTGTTTGCTCCGCTATTTACGAATTCGCAAGATCTAAAAAAAGTTTAAAAATGCTTAAGGGTTTTAAATGACTTTTGTCTATAACAGATATCGACCTAAAATTTTGGTACAAACGTTTAGCGCACACGTATATAAGTTCGAGAGTGAGAATGACCTCTCGAACGGAAAGAAAAAAGATTGGCGCGTAAAGTGAGATTCAAGGCGAACAAAACATTCTTTCTCATATCCACCGTACTCGCCCTTAGCGCCACGGGCATCCACTACTTTTGTTTATATATATGCCTCTCATCATAAGACAACCGCACAATGACTTAATAAGTGTACGCTGTCTATGTGGGAGGCTATTACATGTTTATTTTAATTTTAGTGAAACTTTTAAAAATTAGTCTTTATTTCCAAACGATTCCAATCGTTTCCTGTAATTGCACAGCTATTCATACGTTTACATGGAAAACAATTACTTGCTTTTTCAAATAGTTGTTTATATACGGAAGCAAGCAAGTAAACACACAAAGAAACAAAAAGAGCAAAATTGCCACACATACTGTTACAAATTCAAATAACTGTATAAACAATGTAAACTATTCACATATAACATATAACACATATACGTCTCTACATATAAACAAAAAAAAAAAAAAAGAAAAAAAAATTACAACAGAAAACTTTAAAATTTATTGAACCAATCTTCACAAAATACCATGAAAGGAGAGCGACGAAACGACACAATGAAACGCACATAATACCCTTACAATGGGAAAAACAAAACCAACAACAATACAACAAAAATACATGCTGAAGTCAAAAATTAAAAAAGAAAAATAAAAGCACAAAATAAATGAGGAATAAATAAATAAAATATAAAAGTCAAAAGTTAATCAACTCGATGTGCAAAGTCAAACGTCGATTCTTGTGTTCATGGGATCCGTAAACAAAGGAGAAATAAAACGGGAAATTGAATAAAAAGACATGTAAGGAAGGCGCACTGGAACACGAATCTTGATAATCACCGCCTAAAGTAAATATACGAAGACTTTTGATTTCCTTACTACGATTTTTATACAGAGTTCTCAGGTGGTCCCTAGACGACTTACCTAAGAAAAACTGACTTTTTAGTATTTTTCTTTTATATATTAGGGAAGAATCTAGTGTACCAAGTACAAACACTTTCCTACAACATACTCCGATAAAACTCTTTGATACACGAGAATACGGAGAAATTAAAATCAACTTTCAGGCAAATGACTTTTACGTATGTCGTATTACGTCTTTGCGTACTTATTAGAAAGCTTAATAAGCGAAATTTTTATCATCGCAATCCATTATCTTTTGGCTCTTGCCAGGAAGCTTCGTTATTTCGAGACGAAATCGTCATCGAACCAATTTCGTACATCTTCAATTTTTGCGAACAGCTAACGATCTTCATGAATGATAATCAGAAGGGACTAGGTCTGGAGAGTAGAGCGCGATCCAAAGAGTTTCCTAGTCCAAGTTGAAAATTCCCTCCTGGCCTATTTTTGCTGCATTCCATAGTACGCAGTGATGAACTCAAATTAATTTCGATTTCCATTCCCGGTGAATGGACTTTTTTCTCGATCACGTCACCTAATTTCATTGGTTGAGCTTGGTATCTTCCAGACTTTACTCGGATTTTTCAAATTTGTGGTAGATGATAACCTTCAGCAATTCCATCAAATGAAGCTGCAGAGCTTTGATCACACTCCAGACAAAAATTTTTGCAAGAAATCTCGCAAACCAGCTTCTAACTGTTTCATAGTTTACTGCATTTTCCCCTCAAGTCAAGTTAAACATATCCGTAGCTTGAAATGGATTATTTTCCAGTCGAAACAACATTCATCTCTTTACACATTGAACAACAACTCGTAAATAGTTGAAATTTATACCGTATAACCCCAAGGTCAAAGTTATCTATATCCAGAAACAAAGGCCTCAGATGCGCTTTGCACACAGGATTTATTTATGCGCCTATTAACTGATACGCATAACAATTTTTAGTTAAAGTATGTAGAGAATTAAATATTACATCAAAACAGATTAAAGTTATATTCGATACAAACTGAATTTTTTATATGACTGAGGTCTCCGAACGTACTGTTGATCATTACTGGATATAAAGCAAGTTCGGATTGTAAAACCTATTTTGATAGGTCTCTACTTTAACCTGAAGAGCTTTCTACTTATTTTTATATGAGTTCTGTGGGTATTTCCTTGAATACATCTGCACTTTGGTTAGTTTTTTGCAGCTCCAGTCGCCTTAACTGTACTGATCAGATTTTTCAACATGCTCTCTCTCCCCCTTTTTTATAAACCCTTTTGTGATTGAAATTATGCTTTAGGAACGTTTGTCTTATTCCTTCTATAACCAACAAAGTCTTTGTAGGGATACTTTTAAGTAGAATCATATCCGATCGGAAAGTGATAGACCCACGTCATTAAGTGCCTTCTTTGCTTGAAGCAATGCAAATGCATTCAAATGAATGAAGGGAGGCACTTGTTGTTATGCAACATTTCAGCCGAAATGCCTATTTTGAAACGCAACTGTTGTATGCGCGGAAGAAGTGATTATTTAGTTTTATATATAAAATAAAATAAAATAATGAAAAAACTGCTTTTGATTGAAATGGATTTTTTTTTTTTGTAACTAGCGTTTATGCTTTTGCCATAAACTGCTCTGAAGCCGTTTGACCGCTTGCACCATATACACTGTCCGTCATTCCGTTTTTCCAATATTTCACAATTTCGTAAGAATTTTGAATGAAAAAGGACTTGTGACTGAAAAATAAACCTCTCGATATTGTGTTTAAAGAATGAAAGAAAAATGCATGCAAAAGAAAGGAATAAAAAAAAAAAAAGAATAAAAAAAATGCTATCAAATCCAGTAGGTGGATAATAGTGACAAAGTCAACACTCGTTTTCTTCTCGTTTACTGATGGATGAATGTAGTTTCACAAGTGCTCAGCAAATAATGCATTGGCATATAGAGAACCGCATGTAAACCGCGAACCCATCCGCCGCCCACTCCTATACGCACATGGCCGGACACTACCCAATAAAAGGGAAGAGGGAGAGATTTTTGTGACAGCACACACTTTCACTTCACTGCACTTTCCAATCAAATATTTGTATTTTTTTCTTCATATTCTTCATTGTCTAACTGACTGACTGCCTGGACGGCAAAAATTCATACCACATTGCAAATGTATAGCGGTCGTAAAAAAAGTTAAAAAAAAAAAAAAAAAAAAAACAAGAAAGAAAATTGTCGAAAGGACTTTTCGTATTTGTATTTGGATGCATGCTTGCATATGTGAGTGTGACAGCGCATAAAGCTTACTTTGTATTACTAACGCTGTCAAGAATTGCATCGCGTTGTTTTTTTTTTTGTTTTTCTTTCGTTTTAGTTCAGTGTTACTCTTCCATTTTGCCATTTCACCGCAAACTTGAGGTTTTATGTCATTTTGCTCATAAATATTTCATTTCATTTGAAGACTGTCAATAGACAGACACGCAGATAGATATAACTTGTCTTGATGAAGAAACTGAAATTCGCACCAGGCGAACTGTTTGCCACAGCTACTATCGTAGATGGTATTCTACAAGCATATTGTCAACTCTATGCATATGCGTTAATAATCAGAATTTCTCGCAAGTTCTAAAATATAACCAAACAGCAAAAATGTTTGTTTGAATTTCTTTTATATTAATTCTTAAAAAATTTTATTCAATATATTTATTTTGTGGATGTAGACGTTAGTGATGCAACGATCGTTTTGCAAACACAGTTTCATAACTTCTTTCGTAGAAGTTGCATTTTGGACAGAAAGTCCTAAACTGAACTAATATTTTTAAATATTTAACGACAACATGTAAAAGAACTCAAGACTCCTCTTATAGCAGTTTCTACTACATGTCTAAGGTACCTTCTGCTATTCATACATTCGAATAAGTTATCAAACAAACATATGCAAAAATTATAGCTGGGCAGTGCCGACCATGTAGTACATTGCAAAAGACTCTTTCACTTTTATAAGAAAAAAGTTAGACCTTACATCCATGTAAAGGCACATTTTTCAATATAGATCTCGCAAGGGGAGCAAGACCAAAATGTGAATCAACGTAGTTCAAGTATAGCAAATTTGATTTTCTTGTCAAAAAACTTTTCATTACTCGCATGTTTCCATCATAAACTCCTGGAAAGCGTACTCTGTTGACATAAGAGAACACTTATACGTAGTGGTGCCCAAAGCATAGGCCAACCTGATCCAAATTTACTTCAGTTAATTTCTTTGTTAAATTTTAATATAAATCAATCTTCAACATAAAAATCATTTGGCCTCACTCAAGCTTATGTTTCTTTTATAATGGAGAGGGTTCAAAAATTTGACTCATCCCATACAAGTTGTTCACATTACTATTCACAGTACTATTTTATTGAGCGATTTTTGTCGAGAAATTTAAAAACTTCCAAACTTCTTTTCACATAAAACACATTACGGAAATAATTCGTCATAAGGGGAATAATCGCAAAAGTGGTTCGATTAAATTAATTTTTGGTGAGACTCGTCTCTATGCAGAATGTTACGAAAATATTTCAAAAATTCCGATCCACAGATTGAGGATGCATATATAGCTGGAGAAAAAGACGGATGGACAGGTGGACAAATAGAGAGACAAGCACAAACCCATCTTGAATAGATTGGCATAAAAATATTTAAATCTTCTTACGTATTGCATGCACACGCCCGTCTTGTACCACAAGTGCTGTTGGATATAAAAATTTTTTATTAAAAAAAAGTTTGTTTTATGGAGCGTCGTGTGTACTGCACTTGTTGTAAATAACTGTGCTATACCTTTATATATTATGCTATCTTACGCAGGTAAACCCCGCGTATGCAAAATTTGCGTTTTTATAGAGTTTCGCTTCAGTTCTGAAGAAAATTCTTTAGCACAGCGTAAGGTTTACAAAATTGATCGCGCATAAGTAATATACAAAAATCACCTCGCTAAGCTTGTTAGCTCTTAGATGAGTATTTTCAGCAGTAAAATCGTCATATGGCAAGAAAGATCAATACTTTTTAGACTGTTTAAAATATGAAATTCACATCACTAGAACTAGAACCAGAACTAATTTGTATCTAAATCGTAAGTAGACGATTTTTCATCAGCATTTTTATCAAATTTGGAAACTAGCTTATGTTACTTTGTTTAAAAGCGCAAGACGAAGCAGCTGACAGCAGCTTCATTCGATTCGATCATTAGGTTTCTCGTCGGTGTTCTTCCATGTAATTAGATGCGCTTCACTCTTAGCTTCTTGTTCGTCTGATTCTTGGTCTATTTCTATATCCATGTCTCATTATTCATTGCACCCACTTCAGATTGTTCTGTTGTTGTACAAAGTATCTCTTCAGTTATCAGTTCAGGTGATGTCATTATTTCGGACAAGTTGAGATGTGTTTCAATTGCAAATCACTTTTTAAAATTCATTATATTCTTATCATATCTACAAGCTCTCTTGATTACGTTGATGTTTCCATGAGATATTCAGGTTGCTGATCTTCCCGCACTTGGGTCCTTTTCAATGGTTTCTCTAACAACATTTTTGCACCACTTGTTGACCTTTGATTATATCGCAATATTGTTTCTTAATAGTTCCAGTATCTGCATTCAATATATTCAATAAATTCATTCATTTTGAATATTAGACAACAATGAAGTTCACCCATTAATCCATATATATAAAGTAACCATCCAAGTGACATGAAACTTCTGTCAGACGTCAACGACAGGTGTCGAGGTGAGGTGGAAAATAGACTTTGGCTAGGTATTCGAACCATAGGTACTTTTAAGATACGACTTCGTTTTGTAGAACACAGCCCTTAAGGAAGATCTGAGTACTCGGATGATTTTGGATTTTGAAATCTTTTCTCGTAGAGTTCTTCCGTTTGATTGCAATTTGAAGTGAGCCTATGGGCGAATTATACATTTTTGCTGAAACTTGATCTGTTGCATTAATCAACGAACGTATGCTGATTTTTGCCTATTGTAGAATGCGAAGAAGACATTATAGACTTGCTGTCAATCGAATCAAAATCTTAAGCTGAATAAGACCATAAGGACAACATTGATGAATATCCTTGATAGATATTTCCGAACGTTAGAAATGGAATGAGCAGTTTGATTTACCCCCATACTCCAGTATCCCATCTCAACTGTTTATCTAAATATAATATTTTTCTCAACACTTGTTGTTCAAATTTCTAATTAATTTCCGTAGTTAAATTAAATTTCTTGCTGTATGGAATGAGACGAACTTGTTTTGATTTCTTGAGTATTTCTTTATCTAATTTGTAATCTGTTGAAAAAGCGCATCAATGTAGTTTATGACATCTCCCCATTATCTTCTTTAATAGTCAGCCTCTTCATCACACTTATATTACGTTATGAAGGATAACGTCAACGTTTCCCTGTTTTTTAAAGACCCAACCGTAATTTTTGTTTTTTTAATCTTTATCCCTAAATAAATTCAATTTCAAGTTAATTAAAATGCAAAGTACTGCTAATACGATTCCATACATTCGTAGATAAGAAAATTAAATAAAATGGTCATCATTAAGGTAACAACTTGAGGGGAAAAATTTCCATTTAGTCAATTTAAATCAAAAGTAAAAACATTTGAATTTTTAGGTCCTTTTAAGTAGGAGGAATAAGAACATTACTCTTTCCATTGTTTTTATATTCAATCCTGTTTGCATTCATATAAAACTGAATTTTTATTTAAAAAAAAAAAAAGAAAAAAAAATAAAGAAGAAAAGAAGAAAATAATTAGAAATAATTTGACAGACAGAAAGACGTATATCTAGCGAGTGTTAATCCCAATGCGATTTTCGCAAGTGAATGAATAGAAAAGAAAAAAGAAAAAAAGTAAAAGTGCCTCATTCTTCTTCAGTAAGGCAAACCTTGAACATTCAGCGTCAGAAACACGCATGTTTTGAATTTTAATTCAATTCGTTACATGACACATGTTATAAAGCATGCGAAAAAGGCATTGCATATGAGTTATACGTTATAAATAATACATGAAGTTATGTGAATATTGATTAGAATACTCTCACATCCGGCAAGAAGGGTACATTAACTTACATAATAATTAGAAATACAACTCATCAACAGTGTCCTTGTTAGGAAATCAGGATTAAAACCGCCAGGGTTAAATTTTAAGTAAACTGTATCTTTTAAATTTTTTAATGGGACAACAAACTGTCAAACAAAGTAAGCTCAAGTATCTGTTTACTTGGAATATGAAATTGACTGCTTTTACCTAATAACCATTTCGTTGTAACGCTGATATACGTAACCTTCTGTTACGGAGAATATGCGCCCTTACGATGACTTTTCAATGAATCAACCATTCAACGCAATCATTTAAAAGCTAAAATTCACATTAATTATATTCTGCATCGCGCTTGCGGTACAAGGTATGTTAAGTTAGTGTGAAGCAAAAGCGCTTAAGGTAGACCCATCTTTTATTGTACAGAGTCATAATCTCAATTAATCTAAGCCTGTCCGTCCGTCTGCCATTCTGATGTCTGTCGATGTAATTTGTGTTCAAGCTAAAGGTCGCAATTTTTGAGATATTTTGATGAAATTTGGTACAGTGACATATCTTAATCCAAGGACGAACGCTATTGAAAATGATTCGAATCTATCCACTTTTTCGATCACTCCCCATATAGCGTCCTATTCAGAAAAGTTGTTATATGGGGAACAAGTGTAATTTTCAAAATTTCTCGGCGAAAGCGCCTAAGTAGAAGCATTTTGGCCTTCTTAATTGGTATGAAAACTTTAGACCGGCTGTGACAATTTTTTGAACCCGCTTTTATATAACCGTTCTTACAGAGCTTTATATGCTAAGGATGTCAAATTTCCAATATTTCCTGGTGAAAATTAGTTCATAATAGTAAATTCGCGAAAAGATCTACCTAACCGCGTTTGACCCACGAAGGTTTATTTTCTGGATACCAGCGCCTATAAGGATTGTCATGAAACGTAAACCCTTACAAGCCTAAAAAGCCTAATTGTTAATTTTTTTTTTTGATGAAAATCTGCTTACAATAGTAGTTAAATAAAAAAATGAAGCAGACCTAATTAGAACCACTTGGTTCATGGTGGCATTTCTTTCTCCCTCTCCATAGAAGATATCCCATGAGTAGAAAGTCCTTCGGAAAAAGGGTTAATTTTTAAATATATTATATGATGAAAATTAATTCATAGCAGCGTTTCAGCAAAAAAAATTAACGGTAGTGAATTTGGATCACATAGATCTGTTTTTCTGGCACTTTCTATATGGAGCGAAAATCTAACCTTCCAATATGCGGGCTTTCATGGCAATTACCGTTTTGCGTGATCCTTTTTGAAGGATTATTATCAAAACGAGTGAATAAGAGTGCTAGGCGAAGTGGTTTAGGTTATTTAGTAGTCGGCTTTGCTCGACTACAATGTTCGTACTCGTTTTTATTTATTACAGATGCTTTTATTGTTATTAACTTAGCCAGAGAATTAATTCTAAAGTCCTAAAGCATTAGCATCTAAGTATAAAATTTTGAGATGTGGTTCGAAAAACGGAATTTTAAAAGTTCATGTCGCTGGCTGTGTATGTATATGCGTAATTTTCCCTAACTTAAGGTAATATACTTGAACGCGATCTTGAATTAAAGTCGAGGCAAGGTTTTCAGTCGCTTCTCCAGAAGCAGAATTTCTTGCCAGTCGATCCTCCAGGCTATCAAATTTTGAATACTTAATAAACTGACGTGAATGTGCATATGTGTGCGTAAGGCTCCTGGGCTTAAAGCAAGATGCTTGAGCATGCCATCTAACCTTAAGTAGGGAGACAGACCATTTTTAAAGCAACAGAACTTTACTTTCGATTTAATTTTGCTGGACTGGGGGTATCAGATACAAAATCTGTTTCTTCTAATTATTTCTTTAACTGATATACGTCTAGACTGCATCGAACTTTCTCCGTTGTTTAAGTTACACAAGTAACTCTAAAGGTAATCCCGCCATTTCAAATTTTCACGGTTTTCAAAGCACAAGTTTTTCAAACCTTCCGCTTAAACAGCTTTAAAAATTTTTCTTATGAACATTTGGTATTTGTACTTATATTTATACTTGAAAATTAGACACTGTAAATCCTTAAGCCTAATACACAATATTCACCGCTACAAAGTGATGTGATTATAAAAATAAAATTTTAATGTACAGAAAAATTGCTCTTCTTTACCTTGCCCTAAAACCGTTTACATTACATTTAAATGTGTGATGAAAATTCTTTGAAAAAGCAAAACTACTTTTTTTACACTCAGCACCTTCCAAGGGAATTAAACTAGTTTTGTTATTGCTTACGTAACATCCAGAAGTACATACAAAGTATACATAAATGTTCTCGATCAACCTAAGTTTCCGAGTCTATTTAAGCGTCACGTCTTTCGCTTCTGCAAACCTTATGGCCAAAGGGACTGAGACCGCTGAGATCGCTGAAGTTTTTTGGTTATCTTCTCTGCTGATACGAGCAATTTTAAAAATGGTCCTTTTCTGCGAACCATTACATCTACGTTGCACTAAAGTTTATCAATCTGTGTCAAAAATGTAAAGTAAGTGTGTCCGTGGACAGCACAAGATTCTGAACGCATATCAACTGCTTATCCACGTCTAACGACTTCAGAGATGGATGTAGCATAACAACATCAAGCTTGGTGCTCATTTTCTTAGATAATCCATTTCAGAAATAAGCCTTCTTTCTATATAACTACCGTTATCCATTTTTGAAGGATATTACCTCCTTCCGAAAGTGCAAGACATATGTGAATTTAGCGTCTTTGCATCTCTCACAGCCACATAAATTGCTGCACAGCTTCGATAACGATTGCATGAATTCCAGGAAAATGGAACCACAATCTTCCGGTTTACGAATATTCCCTATCCTCCATTAGCAGACACTGCACTACCTGCCTACTGGAGTGGGCGTTGACTTTGACAGTACTTTTGTCTCAATACAATATATAGAACGCCTTGTCCGATTCCTATACAATACGGCAAAGCGTACATAGATTTATGTTGTTAATAAAAGTGTGTTTTAATCTATTCAGAAAGGTCTATATAAGTACAGTAGACTCCTTCCGTGTTGTATAATTCACTTAGGCTAGGTTTCAAAATAACTTTCTTTAATAATCACCTTTAAGACCTGGTATGATAAGAATTTTTATTGTCGTTGAATCATAAATTTGCACTGTTTTACACAAGAGAGAGAAAGAGAGAGAGAGAGAGAGAGAAATGTATAAGAGCTTATTCAATAAATATTTTTTGTCTCTACCGTGCTATACGATCCTCGTCTAGGACGTTATACAAACACGAACGAACATATTTTTCGTCGTCTCACTCGAATCCGTTTTATATGAAACCTTGTCATAGGGTTTCTTATATTGGCGAGAAATCCTGCCGTATTTTAAGTAAAAGATTTGAGTAGAGGATCGAGCGTTCTTCAGCACTTGAAGGGTGGAGGACGAGTTGCTTTTCAATTGCAAAGTAGTTAGATGTAGGTTACTTTCCAAAGTGGACCGCGAAATTTTATTGCGCGGATCGATATCATCTTTGGCAGATCCGAACATTTACAGCTTTATTTCCCAACGAGTCACATACATTTTTAGAACCAACCGAACTTCAACTTTGCCCACATTGGCATCTTCTTCACACCGCTCCTCAATACTAGGAGTATGGGATGCAGTTATCTTATATTCCAGATGAGGTACGCGAAATATTAAGACCCCATATGAGGCATTCTATCTGCTTACCTTGACCTGGGGAGTAAAAATGTAATGCATGTGTATATATGTTTTTATATATTTATAGGATATCGTATATAGAAAGGTAACGAAATTTCGCTCTAAACTCACTACAATTTTTTCTTTATTAATTCCTTTTTTTTCTTCGTTTTTTGAATGTGTTTTCAAAAGGATTTTTTCTTATTTGCTAGAATTTTTTTTTGTGCTTGGCTTCTTTTCTTATTTTTTTCTTCTTTTTGCA
This sequence comes from Glossina austeni, assembly GCA_000688735.1. Lineage (NCBI taxonomy): Eukaryota > Metazoa > Arthropoda > Insecta > Diptera > Glossinidae > Glossina > Glossina austeni. The sequence continues at coordinate 799,355 of KK502492.1, read as the reverse complement.
ACTTGCTGAGTTTTTTCTTCTTGTTTGCCTTCTACTTCTTTTTTGTATGTTTGCCTCCTCAAATGTAGCCTAAGTGTTGCCGCAGTCCATAAATAAGAAATTTCCATTATATCTGTGTATGCTTTTTAGGACTTTCAGAATCGGATATGTATGTACGTACGTACGTACGCATGTATATTAGATAGTAGGAGTAGATGCATACACAGAATATAAGTGGAATATATAGTCACGTGTATAAAAGTGTATATAGACATGTTGTTAAGTACTAAGAAAAAATCATAAAATGATGTTCCAGCAATCCGAGGGAAATTTTAGTAAATATTTTTCATCTTGAATTATTTTACGTACGTTTTCTATTTCTATTTTTATTTTATTTTGTTTTTTTTTCTTACACATTTGAAACGGTAATAAAAACTGCATATTTTTAAAACCCTGTTAAATTTTTATAAAGGAAAATTTTTGACAAAAATGATAGTAATTTCTTGCTTTCTCCTTTTCCTTTTCCTTTTTTTTCTTCTTCTTCTTGCTTTTCTTCTTTCTTTAAGTATTCTTTTATACAAATTTAAATTGATTGAAAAATTTGTAGCAATCATTCCGTAGAGAAAGGAATGTTTTATTTTCGATTTATCATATTTCGAATAAGAGCACAGATATAAAGTTAAATTGTAACAACATCATTATTATCGTTGATATTATTATCGTGCTCGTTGTCGTCGTCATAACATTTGATTTCTCGGTATGACAGAATTTTTGCTGTCCACCATTTCTGGCTAAAGATTTATGATGGAATTGTTGAAATTCTCTCTCCGTAAATTCTCGTATATTTGTATATGTATATGCAGATGCTGTACACATATATACATATACATATACATATGTACGTATACGCATGCATATATTTGCCGTTGTCTAAATGTATCTTATGAATAATGGTTACCAATATCTTTTACTGCTGGTAACATTTTCTATTGCTCTGAAGCATGTTTCTCAAAGACCCGGAAAACATTTCGCATATTTTTGCTACTAACGTTGATAATGATGCTCTTAATCGCAATTGTGGGAATTTTGGTTGAATTGAGAAATAAAATTTTTTCATGTTATCCATGCAAAAAGAAAAGAAAACGACAGAAAAGAAATGAATATGAAAAAGGAAAGCAAGAGACGTAACAAATGAATACGAAGAGAAAGCTAAGCTAAGCACATACATACATCCCAAGCATACATACATACAGTGCACATAGGAGACCCGCAGTTATCACAAAGCTATCAAGATGTGCCCGCGTATGCATGCTGCCAGAGCGATATGATGTACGTAGAAAGGAAACAAAAAGAAAGCGAATGTTAAGAAATTATAAATGTATATAAACTCTCTAGTGCAAGAGCCCCTTCCTGCATGTACGTGCAAACATTATAAGCAAATGTTTGGCATATTATCTATATGCAGGCAAGCTTATCAAATTTAATTGAAATATTCCTTCGCATGCGTCCAAGTAAAACGTTTAGAATTTTACCCATTTATCGCTCTTATCCTTATAATAGATCTTAAAGTACATACAAAATTATATTTATATATTCATATATTTTAGTCATTATGTATGTTCTCATATGTATTAATGAATTCAATTACAGTTTAAATATGCTTAGAGAAGATGTAAACTACAAGCAATACAGATTTTATGAGAAGCTTATTGTGCCGCTTAAAGGATTTGATTTTGATTAATACTTTTGTGCTTAAATCTTATCTAGAACTTAAAACTTATCAAAGGCAGTGAAAATTCGTCGATAGCTATCAGATTGTTTAGACTTTTACGCTCAAGCTTAGCTAAAGCCAACTTATATTGCACAATATAGTTTTAATACAACTGCAGTGCACTGTAAGCACTTACTTATCGCTGTAAACATAACACAACGGTCAATAATTTCCAGGACCGACGTATGAATATTTTCTATAACAAAACGTCTATATAGTTTTTAAACGATTCCTATCAAAACTTCATTGACTTCAATCATTTGTTTACAAGTTACGGTGTGGTTGGAATGACGTCACTTTTATTGTTTTCACAATGCGACAAATAACTCTTGAAACTCAGAGTTGGCTTGGAAAGTATCGAAATAATTTCGACAAAATTGAAAACCACAGTATTTCGGTGGTTTGTTGATTTTAAAGCAAATCGTGCGGACATCATTGATGCTGAACGCAATGGGCGTCTAAAAGCGATGGTTACATGGGAGAAGATCAAAAAATGCTGGCAATTATTTTGCGCGGGCTAGCCGACCCACTGACAGTAACAACGCAGGGTATATATTATGTTGCATGAAAATACGCTATACAAAATACCTGGCTCCAAGGGCAAGAGTCCATTAATTCACGTTCGAATTGCTCCCGCCTTCATTTTGCATTTTGAAGATCTCCGCCCCTATTAACTATTATCTTTGAATCAAACTATGACATCGTCGCGGCCAACGAATGTGTTCTTTGCGAACCATGGTAAACCGTTCTATGGAAAAGGCATCGAAAGTTTGGAGGTGCCCTCTAAAAGGTCTTCGTTACTAAATGAAGTCGAATTTCTCAAAAAAAAAAAAAAAAAAAAAAAAAAAAAAAAAAAAAAAAAACAGATTTTGCCTGCTCCCAGAATTTATTGATCGAAATATCACGTATTTAACCTACTAAGCTACAATTCGGAAGAAAAAGTATTAGTCTTAACAACGCTGTAGCAGTATTGCTTATATTCCAGTGATTATGTCAATTTACACGGCTTAGGATTCTCAGGAACTTCTTTTTCTTAAACCGGTAGGAGGGATTGTAATGTTTATTTTTTTTATTATTTATTGTTATTTATTGTAGCCGCTATTGCACTATCATCACGAATATGTTCAGTGTGTTGCAAGTTTGTGTCTTTGTTTATCAATAAGTCGGGCGCAACCGTATTATCTGGTTATCCGACTCATGACTACGTAGCCAATGTTTTATTTTGTTTTCTGTTTCCTCTTTCTTTCCGCTTATAACGGGACCAATAGTTTCTTTTGAAATTTGCAACGCTCTCCATAAAGTTAAAGTTTTATTTTTGGCAAATATAAAAAGTCCGTCGTAGTGTTTGTTCAGAAGAATCGATGAAGCGTTTGACTGAAAATGATGGGCAGTATTTTGAAAAGTAATTTGCGCTTTATTTCTCCACATACCCAAGATATCTAACAGATCTTTCTAGAAAATTATATTTGTTTACTCGGGTTGCTCAACATCTGCTCCGACCTTTGCATTCCAAGCAAACCGTAGGAAATTAACTGTTATTCGAGAGAATCTTTTATGCCAAACCACAAAGTGAATAAATATTCCCGCAGGTCTTCTATTGGTTTGGCAAACGAATATTGCTTTAAGACATACGTTCTTTCTCCGCGAAACGCGCAGCGCACTCGAAAGTGTGACTGTCGAAAGGAACTGGTCTTCAAAGCTAAGCTCAAATCCTGCGTTAGACCAGATTTGGCCAGAAAACGGCTTCAGAGACTTCATAAACGACATGCATCGCAAGTGTGAACGTAGTAGTGAGGCTATGTAACACGCAAATTCAAGCTTAGTTTCTATGTGTCGAGCTTTTTGCAGTTAAAACTTGAACTCGTTACGAATAAGTCTGCGTATGTAGCACTTGTACCAACATTTCAAAGAGTCCTGGCAGTAATTGCTTGTGTTAAAGTTTAGATCACAACACTTCCTCTAGACTGTCGCTTACAGACTTTTCCAATTGTAGTCATAGTTCGCCCACACTTAAATTTAATTCGTGGCCATCAATTAAGAATATAGTTTCAGTGTTTTAGATGAATTTTTAAAAAAAAATTTGTATCTCGAGAGATTTCTATCTCAACTTTTGCAACCGCATGCCAAATTCAAAAAGAACCCAATAAGCCCATCAATGGAAGGTCAACAACCTTCTATCTGTTTATGACATTGTATGGTAGTTTTATGTTTGGAAGGAAGTTTCCTTGTGCTGGAAGTGGAAGAACCTCCCATCCCCTATCCACAGATATTGCTTGTCTGTGTGCCAATACTTTATTGTGTTGAAATTTTCGAATTAGACTACTTGCAGCTAACCAAACACTTTAATGTACGAGGCGTCCTAGATTCATAGCACACCCACCATTAATTTCCTATTAATTTTTAATTGAAGGTACAGTGACTTACACAACGATTTTTAACGCATTTATTTTACTAATAAAATGAGTGCAAGTGTACCTTCAGCTCAATTTCATGGGTTATTAACACACTCGACGTAATATGAGGCAACAGACTATGGCAGCCGAACAACTAATTATAAATGCTTACAAAGATATTATATCCATGTATGCGAATATATATTTCATCTCAGCCAATATAACAATAAAGCAATTTACTAACAATAAATGACTAATTAACTGAAATATTTATAAACAAATATTCATATACAATAAATGTCAGCAATAATTCTTTTGGGGAAAACGAATTGTATTTTTCGGACTAAATTTAATTGATATTAACTAAAATTTATTGTGTGTTGCGAAAAATTGCCTAATTTGCGAAATATTTATTTTAATTAATATATTTAATGATCATAATTTAGGAAATACAATAAAATTATCCTGCACTTGAAATCGAATTATTTAAAAGCTAACAGTGATAGCTCCATCTGCACAGAGTAAATGTTTTCATAGAATCTTTCGTGAAATAGTTGTCGAAAAACGCCAGCAATACTATGACGAATTTCTTCTTTGAAGCTTTATAGAATAATCCCAAAGAAGGGTTCACTTGAACTTGAAAGTTATTGTTAACCCATTTCATAACGAAATAGCTTAACTTTCACTCCAAAATCTTTTGGCTATCACTTGGATATTCCCACCAAGATTAGGTCACTTTTCTGTACACTTTTACGTGAATAGTCTAACCCTATAACCGGCGTCCGCAAAGAGGAGGACAATCCCCACAGAAAGGGGCCCTACCGTTTCCGAGGTACCAGAATAGAAAAGGAAATGGATATAAAACGTTTTCTTTGCGGTCAGTGTCGACATTATTATTCAATGTTCCCGTGACTTCAGCCCACGGCACAATCACCACGACATTCTGAGAAAAGCCGTATCCAGAAGAGAACATTCACCCAGTAATCTAATGAAGGAAGTGCATTTTGTCCATTAGGACCACTTAATTCCCCTTATTTCGACTATAAGTCAGTGTGTATAACTATCAGTGCTCTCTTACCACTCTCAGCTGAAGTTGCGCCTTTTCATACCTGCCGGAAAGCAATTTATCAAACTATCGCTTTTCAAGGAAACATGTTTCAGAAGAAATACATCAGCATAGCAAACATTCAGGTCTTTATTGGGCCACTGCTACTTCCCAATATCACCAAAATCGGTTGGATAGAAACAACAGTTTGATAGCCTCCAAGTTAGGGAGCTTCGTGACAAAAGAAAAATGTCCTCTTTTCATCACACAAGAGAGGAACCTCTTCTAATGATCCTTTCAGACAGTCCGGGAGAGAAAAACCTGCCGCCAAGTTATATATAGTAAATCTGATTCCGTTCTTTGTCGATAAATATTCAGTTCTTAAAACCGTAAATTGTAAACGGAGAGTTATGTGGGTTTCTGTGCCCCTATGATCTTCGAAGAGGTCTATTTTTCGCCCGTCAATAAAATTACCGCAGTCTGTGATACCTTCCACAAATTTACACACTTTAAAGTTTAATTCTATTTGGCTTAGAGAGAGAGAGAGAGAGAGAGAGAGAAAAATGAGCGAAGAGTACATTGCTCGATTTTTAAGTATTTAATGTCGCTTATGTCATATTTGTATGCACTGGTATTAGTCTTAATATTTTTTTGCTTTATCTAAAATTGTATATCAATATCGTATACGAATGGAAGCACAACCTCAATATGAAATTTTATTTGAATGAGTTATAAAGAATTGTGCTCGAAAATGAAATCTTTTCTAATTTTCCAGTAGATTTCATACCAAAGATACTTTTTGATTATCTCCAAATTACTCATCGTTATGCTTTACTGTGTGCGCATTTAAATTTCTATATATATGATATTAAAAATTGTTATGTTTACGAAATGTACAATATTTTGTAATCATATTTCTTCTTTTTTCACAATATCGTCATCAATACTACCCTTATAAATATATTGATGAATATTGTTATGCAAGTATAGAGAAATCTATCTGTCATTTAAACTTGAATCATTATACGCATTAGTGGCGTAAAATTATGTTCGGTGCTTCGAAAATGTATGACGCATCTGAGTTACGTATTATATCTTTTATAATTCAATATTTCTCGCAATAGTAGCTTCAGACTCTTCCGGCGGTATTCAAAAAACAAAAAGCAGAAATTATCCTGAAGTTGAATGACTAGGTACCGATTTTGCGATTTTCGGTATAAAAGCATTATAGCCTTAAATAGTCTACACCACTTCACTTAATGCAGTCACTCATATAACGAGTTTTTAAAAGACAGTTAAAAAGAAAGCTCAACAGTGCTCGCCTTTGCGCAAAGCATTTCGATGTACGGGATTTCATCAAAATATCTCAAAAATTGTGGCCTGAGGATTGAATACAAGGAAACAAGGCGGACGGACAAGCTCAGGTTGATGCAGAAAGGGGATCAATCGGCATAATAAAAATTGTTGGGTCTATTTCAAGTCCTTCTGTCCAAATTAATATACACTTGTAGCGCAGTTGGCGTAGAACACAAAAACAGAAAGAATGGAACAGTACTTCACCCTTCAGCTAGTCCAAAACATTCAACTTACTAAATGAAGGATTTGCAAAATCCTTTTAATCGAGACAATTGCCGGAGCATTGCAAGGGTAAAATACTGCAACCATTTTCCATTAAAACCTCCATGCACATTGAAAAACATTGCAAAATTATTGATTGTTTGCTATTGAGCAGAATTCGTGACGTTACGACTTTTCCGATATCCTAATGAAATGAAGTTTCTTTTATAAAACATAAATATTACTATAAACATAGAACGAGAAGGATATCAAGTAACAGTCATAATCGATAAAAAAACAAACTCTACGTAGAAGAAAAAATCAAAACTGAAAATATGAAAACATTATATTTATGTACGTCCATGTACTTGGTAAGAAGGCAGAAGAGAAGTGAAAAAAGATGATGGAAAGAGGGAAAATAAAAGCGTTTGTATTAAAAAAAAGTCGCCGGTGTAAAAAGAGACTCCTGTAAGTAAATTTCTAAATAAATGGGTTTAAAATTTTTACTTTATTAAGTACTCTAACGGAAGGCTCAGAAATCTGGGGAACTTAAAGTCAAACTTTTCAACTTAGATTGGGCTTGAAAGAGATTGAAAACATGCTCAAAGGTTGTAAGCTTGTGCCTCATTACCTTACTTTAGTTACATTCGATAAAATTGTTGGCCTTCTTCTTCCTTTGTCGCCAAAACTTTCTTCGTTCTGGCATCCGAAAGCTAATTCTATTTTCATAGGTTATCATGTAACTTCCATTTCCCAAGTCTCATATCACCATTTCATTGAATGCAATTTTTGCGAATTAATTCCTTTAGGGATAAAGCGATGAAGAAACAAAAAATGTTTGGGAAAAGTGCAAGAACTAAGACTTGGCATAAGTGCATTACTGAATGATGAACGGAATCGTTCTTATATTTTAAACAAGATAAAAATAATATATCAATGGACTCAAAATTGACCCAACGGTATATTAAAATTGTTCTGCCATTCGGTTGCATATTTTTTCTTTTATATTTATCTATAACATCCAGAAATATGTTAACTTTAGGAATGAATCCTCCGTACGTAGGACACTTAATCAATTTGATTTGACTTTGAATTGTTTGGTCTTGAAGTTTATTTAAAACGAACACATTTGAAATTTCGTTGTACGAAATTTTCAATCTTTAACTCGCAATGCATTATAATTAATTTTAATGAGTATTTAAAGCGAGAGAAGAACGATTCACTGGAATTGAAAACGCGCAAACATTTTTTGCTTTAAGTGGTGAGCACCTAACTCTATAGCGTATATGAAAACCATATATTCATAAATTTTTTTATTCTATTCTGCATCACTGCACAAAAGATTCCAGTAAATTTTATTAAGTACTTGCTTCGCTCATTATAATGTTTAAAATTAAAAACATCTGAATGTAAGCTTTCGAAGGACCACATAGACGTTTTTTCTAACTTCAGATATAGCGTCAAAATGTCGACCACAATAACTGAGCTAGCGTTTAACCCATTTTTACTAATAAGTGGGAAGTAATTATCAAAGTGAAATTTAATTTCAACGTTACAGTTCCGACAAACCGACTATTGCTCTTACCCTGGACGGAACACTGCGAGCTTATTGCAGAAGGTGAAAATAGTTTTTTCGTTTTTTGTTTTATATTTTAATACTGTTTTTAGCTTTTAACTTTTTTGTAAATATTTTCCATCACTTTTCATACTATTTGAATATTTTATATGCAGGAATATTTTTCCCTTTCCTTTGTTTTCTCTTCCTTTGTTTTTGTCTACACTGGTTTGTCGAGTTAGGTTTTATTTACTTTAAACTCTTACCAACGTATGCTCCTATGCTGCCTTGTGTTTTTGCTGAACTAAAAAGGAATACAAATAAACTTTTGCATCAGTCAACCATGAATGATCATTATGACCATAATGGACAAATATCTCAAATTTCAGCTGCTCACATGAATGAACACTTTTAATGCCATACAATATCCGATAGTAACAAAAAAGGGAAACGAAAACTTTTATTATAAAAGATGTGTGAAACGAATGTTATTGAAAAACATTATGGATTACATTACATTTATTAGGTATCTACATAGATAAATGACTCGTTTTATTCTCTTTGCCGTCAGAATGCAAGTAAAAGGTATCATTATACATATAAAGTCTACATCAGGAAACATAGTCGACGTCTTTCATAAGAAATTGCATTAAACTGCATAATAAAAGACTGCCCAACTGCCCCCCTGTGTCTGGGTAGAAAGAGACTAAAATTTCGTATATGATGTTTCCCAACACCTTTGCTGCCAATTTCAAGAATGGTCGATCAAGGGAGCAACGTTGCAACTATTTCATAAATACAATCACCTTAGGCAAGTTAGATTATAATTGTACATCTTCCGTATATTCGGACGGATTAAATATATTTCAAATGTTTTGAGAACTAGAAGTCAACTATCAAGTAGAAAGGTTTCTCTTATGAATCAGAAGACAATTTTGAGAACATGTCGAATGGTTTCCAAAATATCTCAATCCCACTTAAATATTTACAAACAATTAAGCAGTTCGTGTAATTCTTACGAAGGTCGTTCCGTGTCCTCTCGCAGCAGAATGACATAAATTTGAAGACGAAGCCTTCTTTAAATGTGTTCAGTGGGAACAATGAACCTTAGAAATATTGTTTCATTGTATTCTCTTCGTTCAGAATGTCACAAGTAATCGAATCCTTGAAGTCTAAGATTCAAAAAATATCATTCAATGTACTCGAGATAAAATAATCATTGAATAGATATTAAATAACGTTAAACTATTGCTACTCTCATCGAATGCTCAGCAGTTGGCAATTAAATTAAACTTTATAAAGGATAGAAAAACCATAAGTAAAAGTATATAAGTAAAAGTATATAAGTATATAAGTATAAAAGTGTATAAGTAAAAGATATATATGTTATGATATCTGCATAATCACAAGCTCTCGTTTGTACGAAGGCATCGTACGCTTGTTGCTACTTGCCGTTCGCTAGCAACTCACTTAAGCTGCTATTATTGTTAGCTAGTCGAACTTGATAAGTTAATGAGTTTTTAATCGAACTAAAAAATATAATTCTAACCATTTTGCGGCATATTGCCGATGGTAGAGGAGAACGCAACTGTCTGAATTACTTACTTTCTACAGGTAATTATTTTAGATAATTTCACTCTTAAATGATGTACGTACATATATAGTGTGCTGGCTGTGGATTTTTTTTTTTTTTTTATATTCTCACCTACACAACGTGCAATTTATTATCCAGAATTTCGTATTGTACGCACGTTTGAAGCACAAAAAAAAAAAAAAAAAACTCGTAATAATATTGACTTATTAATGAAGAAAAAATAAACTGCATTCGTATGCACACATTGTCGCTGGTGAATGCTTCATATTCGGGTTTTCAACAACAATGACAATAAATGTATGTTAGTGCGCATTTTTTTTTTGCCATCTTTAAATTCAATTTAAGCACGAACCAGATGCACGTGTTCCCATCTGCAAAATTGTATTTTCTCCTCTGTCGTTTACAAAAAACTAAACCATAATCATCACTGAGGCAGTGTGATGTTTCGTAAATTTAAGTTTCTTTTTCTAGTAAATATACGCTTCAAGGAGTATTTGTCATCCCCTTGGCATAAAAATCTTTAACAACTTTAAGCCTTAGTGTAAAAGTAATATGTAATGACTTTTTCGCTTTTAATTGTTTTTTCAAGCATCTGGTTTTCAAAAAATTGTGCTTATGTAAGGATTTTTATACCCTGTACCCCTACTCGTGGTACAAGGGTATATTAAGTTAGTGCGTGTGCATGCAACATCCATCTATTTTTACACCGACCGATTTAAAATCACTTTCTGAATTGATTTAAGGTGGTCTGTCTGTCTGTCTGCGTTTATTTACTTAGTGTTCAATCTGTAGGTCACCAAAGTATTTGCAACGCATGTGTAGTCGCATGAGTAAGAATAGCGACAGCCAAGTCAATGTTAGCGGAACCATATTTCAGTGCCATGGAGCATCCCTGATCGCAGCGATGATGAATGGTCGATCAGTAGAAAGAGCAAAACATTGGCTGTTTGCCTGGGCGCACTTCCTATTTCTTTCCACGCTTTTTTCTCTCCAGCATCTCGGTGCGCACACAATTCACGAGTCGACTCACAATTATTACCAACATGTCCACTTTTCCCTTCTTATGAAAAATTATAAATTATTCCATTTTTATTTATCTCTATATTGCCGGAATCAAGTGATGGCTCACACTCATTAATTAATACAGAAATACCTAGAGGAAGTCGGAAGTGGTTTAACTCAATATGTACGAAAATACGATTTAAAATTTAGGCAATACACGATCCACAGATCGAAAACATGGGCGTTTAGTACATGACTCGTAGGTAGACACATAGATATTGATGGATATTATAATTGCATAAGATTTTTAATAACAAGCGTCATCAGCTTAAATCAGTGAGGCAATGGGGCGTTTTACGTGTTGCGTGGTAGGGATAAACCGTAATACTGAAAATAGATGAACGACATTCTTCATATCTATCGCCCAAATTTCAATCAAAAAAAAATCGGTCAACCTCGTAGCAATTGAATCAGTAAAGAGTATGTTCAAATTACACACCAGGCCAAAAGCCGTAAGAAAGTCTGACTTGATGTGATTTTCAGTGTGTCGGACGTGACAATTTTCCTTGTTTACGTATCCAGGCAAGTGACTCACTCACAAAAGTTGTTGTTTAAAAGCTCATGATCTTCTTTAGGCCTTTCCAGTATTCAATCAGTGAACGTAAGCGAAAGTCTTCTCGTTGCAATGACCCGTCCAATCTTCTTGAAACCTCAAAAAGCATTCCATTATATATTTTCTTTCTTACTAGAGCATGCGTTTCTCACTTGCCAAAGACTGACATCTTTTAGATATTGCGGATGTACTTTTAACCGGTTAAAGCATAGTTCCTATAAATTTGAAAATAATCTGGCCTATGACGTCTTAATCAAGGCAGCTTTAAGTACGTTTCAATTCCTTTGAACAATTTGATTGGAATTTTAGATAAGAGTGAGAGATTTTTCGATCAGAAAGATCGAAAGTCGCTATAACAAAAGAATATAAAGAATATGTCTCACGGTCATCCCTACGAACTATGAACGGAATTATAGAGCAAGCGTACGGTCATTAATGTATTTTCAGGCTATTGCAAACTTTTGCTGTGTATAAATTCTATTTAAATTTTCATTCTTCTCAATTTTCGGAGAAAATTATTTGTAAACAATTATTTGAATGCGTTGATAAATGTTTGTTCATTTTAATTGTTATCAAAACTTATTCAATTTCAATTTAAAATCTCCTTACTTATGTTTATTATTATTTGCTTTATTTCTCTTTTAAATATCTACTTAAATATCCAATTGTGAGGGATTTTCAATGAATCAAACATTATTCCTTCATGTAGCATATTTTCTTCTTATTTTAAAGATGTATTATACTTGGTTTTCATTCGCTTGGGTCTCGTTACGTCATACAGCCAACCATTTGTAGAATTTTCAAAATATGTTTTATTCCTTCATTTATTTATTTTTTATTTATTTATTTATTTATTTTTTTTTTTTGCTATTAAGCTGAAACTCATTGATGTGGTCGAACATCTCTTGTCGTCAGTTTTGTCAACAAATCCGTAAAAAAAGAAGTCTCTTTTAAAAAGCTCATTGTTATTGCGGTGAAAAGCATTCCTCTTTCTTTTTTTTTTGGTACAGTTAAATAATAAATCGATCAATAAGTCCCGGGGCGAAGTTAGAGAAAGTTATTTCTTTTTTTGCCAACTTTAATATAAATTCATGAACTTAACCTCTTTTATGAATCATATAATTAACGTAATGCCTCTTTAGTAAATCAATTTGTTAAGATCTGCAACCTACGCCGCAGTTTCCGCAATGACTTTACCGTTCGAGCCAAGCAATTTCCTCTAGAGGGTCCTTAAGACAACTTCTTGCAAACCAATGCAAGTTACTGTGGAGCAAATCTGAAAAGTGGCCCAAGCCTTTGCATAGTAGTTTTCTCGTCGTGGACATTGATTTATGACGTCACGCACTAAAAATAGATTTCTTATGCCTAAAATTTTCATGTAAATCAGTGAATATATTGTGTTTCGTTAGCTTTACAACGCCAGCTTTCGCTTTCCGATTGTCGCGAATAATTTTCAGAATTTTTTATATGTGTACCCATCTTTTTTGCGCTTCCGTTGCGTTCATCTGCATCATCTGCATTTCTCCGACAAGTATCGATTAGCTGTTCTTTCCGGCAAAGCAAAATGGCGATGGGACTTTTTAAACCAACCCTGCATTTGAACTGTAATTTGCTCCATTTATTGAACACACACGAAATTCGGACCGTTTTGCATATAAAAAAGCACTGTAAGTCGTAAGCAAATGATCGAAATCAAATGAAATTTCGACAAATACCGTTTGACGATTTAGACGAAATTGTTGCCATAGACAACATCTATGTTTTAATGCCGAGAATTATTGATCGTTGTATTATGTTGTTGCTTATCAACGATAAAAGGAAATACTAACCATAACCAAGATTAGATAGTATTTTAATAATCTTTAATCCTTTTTGACAATGTTATCAGTACAAGCAGACTTTGTCAATCCAGGAAAAAGTTGTTTCAGGAAAAATTTGGAATGTCAAACTTTTAAGCAGTTCCAATTCGGAGGGTAACGGAGCTAAAATTTTTCGTATAATGTTTTATTGTTTGTAAACAACTCGATGGCTGAATTGATTCTGACATTGGAGTAGTGTAGCTTTTTCTTTCTCTCTCTCATATTTAAATGCAGTTTCCGCCCAGTGTCTGCGCTGAAAAAGGAATATGTATTGATAAATATATATGTATGTGTTACATAATATATTAAGTGTATAAGTAAGTCTTTGTCGATTTTTTAGTAATATTGAAAGAGTATTATAAAAAATTGCCAGTACCCCTCTTATCTTTAAAGGGGAACAAAAATTAGTTGCCAAACGAACAATTCTTTTTTTGAAACTACTCACGAACAACCCTAATCGGGAATCATCCTAAGAATAAATCGACCGTTCGAACAAACAAAGTTATTTCTTATAATCGCGCCTACTAATAACAGCGGGGAGACGAGAACATTCCAGGTTAGAACTACAAAAATTTCCTGAAAGCCGGCCCACTGATTCCCTCCTCCAAAGGCGGCCGTCAAAAATATTTAGTTTTATCGTTGTTGTTCATGGCTCATGGTTACCCTAAATCATGGCTTTCAGCAGAACTATCGTAGAAAAAGTAAAGTCTTCCACAAATGGCTTTTTATTGCAAAGAACTGCGCTTGTTCTCAACTCAAAGAAACTACGTTATGTACGCTCTAATGTGATAACTTATACAATTACCTATAGCTCACGTTTAAATAAAGAATTCACACTTTCATTCAGCAGCTTACAGTACTGCTTATACTTTTCGAAAGATGGATGAAGTAATGGGCATGGAAACCTTTCTATTTTCACTTAAAAATTAATATTGGCCGTGAATTTATGCCTTCCAAGGGTTTTGATGAATTTATGTAGGTATTGTAAAGGGTGGAACAAGCTGAACAAATACAATTGTTCGGTAGTAAATAATGTGTGAGTTAATCAACGACAGTTTAGGGCAATAGAGACTTCACCTAAAGCATGTTATAAATTAAAGTTGAATCCTTCGAAATGTTACTAATCATATAATAGACATGTCCGCAAATTAAATTTCGCTTCACTGAGAAAATCATTAAAGGATATTTACATTACGCAATAACATTAAAATTTTATCAAGTCCGCTTCTGTCCAAAGATTCATAAATTTCGTCACAAAATCAGACAGATTTCGAGTTAACCTCTTAGTTAAACGGAATATCGTCAAGACTGGCGCCGAGTACTTTAATTTTTATACAAAAAACAAGTAGAAATACTATAATGGGACACAGCCCACCATTAAATACACTGCACCATATATAATATATAGATAAAATAATATAACGAGTGTTCAAAATCAGTGTTCATATAGGCAGCGGTCGAAAAGGTAGTCCGATAGGAACGATTTTGAACCGCGTTCGTCCTTGGGCCAAAACACGTCAGTATAGCGAACTTCTTGAAAATATAGCAAAATTACGACTTGTAGGTTACACTCAAGAAAACAGGACGGACAGACAAGTGCACGTCGATTATGAAAATGATTCTGAATCATTCTGGTCGGTATAATAACAAGTACTTTGCACCATAAGTGTTGTGTCAGTAATTTAAAAAAACCAATAAATCTCAGTTTTTGAAAAAATATAATATTTCTTGTTAGTCTTAAATTATTCCAATCAAATGATAGAAAAGAAGAAAGAGAAAAATTTGAACTGGAAATTTGTTTTGTAAAAATTTCTCGACAATCAAAATAAATAACAATAAATATGTTGTGCATGACACACACGCACACATAAACATGCACGCATACTTACAATTATATTTGTAATAGCAGTAGTTTTACATATCGCTTAAAATATTTTTTCTTAATCACTATATAACAACCAATGCAGTTTCATGTTTATTTATTTATTTAAATGTAAACAAATGTACTATTATTTGTTTATATTTGAAAAGTGATGCAGTTTTTGTAGCTTTTTGCTGCTAAATCTATATAAATTTTTCCTATTTTAAACGAAAACTTTTATTCAAATTTATATAGATGTGGACTGAAACGCGCCTCATATAAATATTTTCAAAAAATATGTTTATGTAAAACAAATGAATGTTATCAGCTTGGTGACCATAATTTTGCGTGTCAGAAAATCGAAATTGCAAACTTCATATATGTGTGCCATTTACATAGTCTATCTCGCTTTAAATGAGGACCGACATGAGTACACATCTTTTCTTACAATCATGTCCCCTGTATTTCTTTGGATTACTTTCATTTACTCAACAGCAGCGACTAACTCCTTAAACCTGGGTGTGAAGTCGAATGAAAAGGAGTTATGATCTTTATGTAAATGTTTTAAGCCATAAACCTTGTTTAGGTTAGAACTTTTTTTTCTTTACACTCTACGAAACTTGTGGTGCAAGGGTCTATTAACTTTGCGCGGATGTATGCAACATTTAGGAGGTCTTTAGACAGATCCACACAAGCATGTCTGCTTGTCCAATTTTCCTATGTTCCCCACACCCACCGTATGTAATTTTTGAGATATTTTGATGCAGTTCGGTTTTGGCCAAGGACGAAAGCTATTGAAAAGGGATCATATCGGACAAGCTTTTCAACCACTAGCTATGTAACGCCTTGTTTGAAAAAGTCGTTACATGAACTCTGCACACTGCTGTAGTGTACTTGGTGGTGGGTGGCGGATAAAATTTGGTGTTTTTTTTTTCAAATTGTGTCCTTTGGTACTATGATATGCCAAGGATTCAAATTTCACAATTTACAAAATTTCAACCTGCGCTCCGCTGTGTTTTGCCCAGAGAAATGGTCAGGGTCCGACCACTTCTCACATAACCTCTCATTTCAGCATTCAATATATTTAATGAATAACTGCAAGATAGTTTAGATTATTTAATGGAGGGCATTGGCCTTCATAGTGTTTTTACTTGCTTTTAACAAAGCGAATAACTCAGAGAATGTCCCCTATACCGCTAATACAGGGAGAGTCACAAAGAAGTGGGAAAAGAGGAGTAAATAAGGAATGGCCGTAGCGTAATAGGGAGCTAAGGGTTACGCTTGCCCAGGCAGAGCTTTTACGGCTGCGGCAAATTATGGTTAAACCGCCTTGAGATTTGCACCTTGCACAGCTAATGCAATTAAATTCCTTATGGTTTGATGTTTATTTTCTCTATTTACGTAACACAGAATTTAGATTCAATCTCCGGCCTTACTGTTTGGTTACATTCTTTCTATTGCCCGAACCATCAAATTGTGAGTAATAATACAATTTTAAGTCTTGGTCGACCCTTCCATTCTAGAATTTTCTCGCAATGCTTTACCTAACTTCAAGTCATGTTGTACTACTTCTCCAATCCTAGTTGATATTTTTTGGCTTTCGTTTAGTAGAAACTTCAAGTCTCAACTATTTTTCCAATTTTTAAAATTTCGAATAGAAAGCGCAGAGAAAAGGTTAAGAGCAGGATTTCCCAATTTCCTACTTAAACATATTGTCTGAGTGTTAATTTTTAAATTAATTAAAGATTTTTTCTTTTATTTTACAATAAAATTTCTATGAACGCTACACATGTTTATTTATATGAACAAGTGTGTTTATGTATACTCTTAGTTGCTATCACCAACGCACATATTAATTAATTAAATTATTTTCACTTTTTTTTTTTCGAAAATACAATAAAAACTTTTTTTCCCTTGGTTGGATTCGCAAAAACATTTTCTCTCATCACATTATTGTATTATATTTTATAAAATTTAATGATTGTTTTGAATTATTTTTATATATACATGTGAGCATTATATTGCTGTGTTGGTATACGTGCCAATGGATATGAAAAACGCAATGAATAAATTCGTTGTAAATGTTTTTTGTTTGGCTTTTTTTTTCCTGCACATATACGGATATCTGCGTGTAAGAGTCTGGTTATATTGTTGGTTAGTTAGTGTTTGCATTTGATGTGTTGTTGATTTATAATTTTTAAAATATTTATCAGGTACTTTTATTACAAACATACGCTAATGCATAAAACATGAACATTCATAGCTTTAGGGATATCAGCCGTATGCAGCAACCTGAAAACTTTTTCTATTGGATCAAAAACAAAAAAAAAAACAAAAAAGTAGAGAAGAGGCCCGCGTACCTGTACATATTTTTGTATTGAAAATAATTATGCAAAAAATTTGTTGATCCTCACAGCTCTAATAATAAGTACTAATTTATATAGAGTATGTGCGCATAAGTGCTTTTCAATTCAAGCCACAATCATATATCAACATATGAAGAATGCATGGAGGTGGAGTATTTTCATCCTATTGGAGGCAACAGAACCTCCTCATAAACCGAACACATTTAGATTTTAAGTTCGTTGTCGGTTGAGTCCGCACCTTCTCTCTCTCATTCTCTCTCCCCTCCCTTCCTCTCTCACTCACTTTCTCTCTCTCTCTCGAATGAAAAGGTGTCGGAAAGTATTCCCACATGTCTATTGCCATAAGGTAAGTGCTCGCCCTTATCCTTTCACACAGCGATACGGGTTTCCTTTCCTACCCCCTTTAAAAGCGGATTAAATAATCGTATACAGATTGGCAAGTTCACAATAGTTCCTTCAACATCTGGCAACTCTTGCGACATTTGTTGTTTTTCTTTTTATACTCTACACTGATTGTGGCATAAGCATATATTGAGTTTGAGCAGCCCAGCAGGACTTGAACTGGACCGACTCTTTATTATACTGACGGATTCAGAAAGTTAGTGTAAGCATGGCTGCCAGTTCACTTTTCCCTGTGTTTACCCTACAGACCATAATTTTTAAGATATTTTGTTCAAGTTCGTACACTGACGTGTTTTGGCCCAAGGACGAACGCTGTTGAAGATGGTTCATATTGGAACACTTTCTCAACCAGTTCCCAAATAAGGCCTTATTTTGAAAAGTCGTTACATGAATAACGTAACGTGGTAACGTAAGGTTCTCGATGGTGGGCCGTGGCAAATTATAGTGTTTTCACTTGTTTTCTTCTTTCAAATTTTAACTTTTGGTGCTATGGCATGCCAAGGCTTTAATGGATTTGCCTGAAATTAGTAAAATTTCTCAGTTTATAAAATTTGTCTGTCCTTAGCCAATTTAAAAATTTTATTGGGTGTTCTTTAATTATTTAGTTCACTTTATTTCTTCAGATTTTTTATAGATTTCTTTTTCACTAAAATACAGTGTAGTACACCCCCTGTAACGCGATACTCTTATAACGCGTTTTTTTTATTTCCCCCCATATAACGCGACAATTTTCCACATTATATTTCCGTATTGTGAAATTTATAATGGTTTGTAGAGTTCGTAATCCATTTCGCATACGTTTCGCGTATGCAATTTATTTGGAATTAACTGTTTTTTAGTTACATATCTATAAGTTTTTTATTTAAACTGTTCTTAGCTTGATTTTAAAAAAACGCAAATATTTCGTTCGTAATATTCGATTTAAAGCCCCTTTAACGAGAAAAGTTAAACGTGAATCATTTGTACATAACGCGTTATGCGCGAGTTCTATAACGCGGAAGTAATCCACCGTATTATAGGGAGGATTACTGTAATTGGTATTTTCTTAAACAAGTAGATGCTTCTCGCATCTATACAGCAATAAAAAAATATCGAACAAAAAGGAATTCTCTTCTTCTTTTTCTCCTCTTATTAGTGATTACAGTGGTCATATCACTTGTTTAGGGACTGTAGTTGAGAGATTTTGTAAGGCCTGCTGTCTCCCTATCAGGACAGGGTCTACACTAACGGATGTAGGCAACATCGCGGATACATCACAAGTCAGAAGGCACTTTTTTGGATATGTTTTTCGTGACTTAACAACTTTCTTGTATCACAAAATATATTTTGGAGATTTTATTGCAACTATTGCTTCGGATTTTCAAATCTGGTACAGAGTTGTACACGTTGTGAGAAGAAAACAAATAGTCTTCTCTTATGACTAGTGACCAGTCACAACATTAGAATGTCGTCTTAAGTGGGATTTAAGCAGTTTTGAGAATACTTTTGTAGTACTTCGTCCAAAGGTAGATCGAAAAAAAAAAACAAAAACGAAGATTTAATTATCGAAAAATTATCAAACGATATTAACAAAAAAAAGTTTTAATTTTAGTGAAAGTGTATTGAAATTCAATTTAACATAACAGTATAGGGCGATTTTATCTCTCTACTTATGGGATAAAATAAAATAATTCTGGTAAACATTCTTTCAGTCACGAAATTAAAAAATGGGCTTCACTTCGACAAATCCATTTTAAAATTCTTTAATGAAGATTAGTATTAAAAATGCATCAAATCGGTCAAATTCCCATGTCCGGACTACAACACAAACTGAAAAAACTTGCGTCTTTAAGAAGCAACCAAAAAAAAGTGTTGGATTTACTGATTAACTACATCAGACATAATGATAACAAATTTTCCATATTATCTACAAAAGATCCCATAATATCTATAAGACAAGTAAGAACATTATAGTCGGGCAAAGTTCGACTATTAAACGCCCTACGCCACATTGTCTAATACAATTTTTATTCTTATTATAGAGGACAAAAACTGTACCTTCTTTCTATATAAAGTCATATTTTTTCATGTGCGTGTTTATGGGGAAGCGAGCCCGAAGGGCAACCTAATGTAGCACAAGTTTAATCCTTACATGGTGCAGGGTTAAAAGTAGGCGGAGATGTTCCAAATTCTGCAGAGTTCATTTTTGTGTGAAATTATTATTAGGGATCAATTTTCATCATCACACATTAAAACTTAGACTATTCTGTTCTACAAAGGATCAGTTTCCGTGAAAATTCTGATTAGGGTAGAATCCAAAAAATAGGCCGAGATATTCCAAATTTGGTACAGTTAATTTTTTAAAGTTAAATTACTATTATGATCAGTTTTCGTTATATGAAAGGGAGTTCAAATATTGTCCCAGCCGGTCCAAAGTTTTCATATCAATTTAGAATATCGTATCGTATCGTAATACTACCACTGAGCCACTTTTGGCGTGAAATCTTGAAAATTGCTTTTTTTTCTATACAACAACTTTACCGAATGAGGCATAATGTGGGGAGAGATCGAAAAAGTGGACAAATTTTCAATAGCGTTCGTCCTTGGGCCAAAAAACGTCGCTGTACCAAATGTCGTCAAAATATCCCAAAAATTCCGACCTGTAGTTTGAACAAAATTTTATATGGACAGACATCCGACGAGCAAACGGGCAGATAAACTTAGATCAATTCTAATTATGATTCTGAATCGATCGGTATAATAAAGCTTATTACCTTCTTAAGCGCTTGTGCGTGTTACATATGTCCGAACTAACTTAATGTACCCTATACCGCAAGTGACATAGCGTATAAAACGTTCAAAAATCGGTCGATCAATATTACAGACTATAGAAATTTCATTTTCTTTCTTCCAAACGCTCGACCGTAGCCTAACATAATTTTCTCATTTGTTTATTCCGCGCGCGTGTGTGTGTGTGTGTGTTAAAACTTTTAAAAAGGCTCTACACCGTTGACTAAAATTGAAGTTTTTTAAACGCATTAGAAGAGCAAACAAAATCATTGTTTTTTGAATCTAAGAAGAGAAGAAGAAGATTGAGGCAAATTGGACTCCTATTACCTCGATTGCAAATCTTTAACAGTTTATTGAATATTCGTCGTAGACTTTTGCTACAAAGTTTTCTCATTTTTAGTATTTTGTAAAATTTAAAAGTTTTATTTAATACATCGAAAAACACTTTTCGTAGTTTAAATTTACTTTTATTTTTTTCCACCTGTCATATAATATAATTAATGGCTCTTCCTTGTAATTTCTGTAAAGTTATACGAAAATCGAATGAAAACACAACAAATTTCTATATCGATAGCAATAATAAAATGGAGAGAATGAAAAAAATTACGTTACAGGGTACAAATATTTTAAGAAAATTTTTTTCATCTACGGGAAAAAATAGACATAACCTTGTCGTTATTATTTTATCTATGAGAGCATCAAGGCAGCATAATTGATAGAAGAATTTAAATGTTAACGATTAAGAAATCCATGTGCACGTTGTGTGGAGTGAGCCTTTAACATTCGTCACCTCAAATATAAAACTTGCAAAGTTTTTTGCTAATCGGATAATTCCTACTTCAATCGGATAATTCCTAGCCTCGGTTTTCTAGATCGCTTGAACAGGAGTTGAACAAAATTATTTGCTACGGAGTATAATTTATAGGGTTTTTGTCTGCCACGGACAAAACTGAAGCTACAGCCATCAACTGACAATAATTGTTTACCGCGTTGAAAAAATAAGATGGATTGGCATTTAAAGTTCGCGGATGCAATGAAATCATTAAAGTATTTTTTTTTTTGAGAAATGGTAGAGTGGTACTGTGACTGATGTAGAGTTTCCCGTTAAGATATTCGATTGCTGCAGAGTTACACGCTTTCTTGTAAACATATAAAAAATTGATTTTTTCGTTTCTATTATGTTGGCTTTTATCGAGTAAAGTATTTGGATTAATCTTTGTTTGCGGAATGAATATTTTGCCGCGGAATCCTTAAGGATATTATAGCAGATCTTTGGTGACGGGGTACTTAATGGTAAAGATGGTTCAAAGCAACTCGAAAATGAGTTCAAGATCAACAACGCCGACGACCAACATTTATCGACGAAAGCTTAGTCAAGAAAATCAAAGTTTTGGTTCTCGAAAATCATCGATTGACAATCCCAGACCTAGCTAAAGCTATGGACAACCTAAACCATATTAGGAGATGCTCTGTGCCCCAAATGCGTCAAAGCTTGCACGATTCCACAAACTCTTAATTTCTTGAGCAAGAAACGGTATCGCATTTACTTCTATGACAAAAGTATTTCTGACTGCCGCAACATCATTAGCCTAATTTAGTACCGCGTGACTTATGGTTTTTCAACCAACTCAGCGGACCCTCTTCTCTCTCGACTGAGGAGATAAACATCCAATTGAAGAAATTATTTAAGGCCATCCTAGAAAAATTGTTCTCTATTTCAAGGATTGGACAAAACCTTACCATAAATACATTTTCTTGGATGGAAAAATTAATTATTAATTAAGATTTTTCATTTTATAAACAAATTCGTATTATTTATGCAATGGTTTATAGTATTGGATTTTTTATATAATTTGTCACATGGTGTTACTCTGCTTCAAGTTATTTTTATTCATCATAGTTCGGCGAGCGATTTTTAAAATTGAAAAGCTATTAGAACACAAGGAGATCTCTCCCAGTTTACTGTCTCAGATGAAGCTTAGTGTTCCTTATCGAAGAATATGCGGAAAGAAATCGTACTTATCAGAAGTTATTCAAAGGAGCCAGAGAATTGTTAACAGTTTTGCCTCAAACTGGTCAACTTCTAACAACTGCACTTCTATGAAGAAAGTCCGGTTAACCTAAAGGGCTGATGTTCCAAAAACATAGGAGAGCTAAGCTGCAATTTACAATATTTTTTAAGGTCCTTCTCTTAAATAGTAAAATAACGGACCATTCCAAAAGGCCATTACTATGTAAAAGCCTTTTTTTCTTAGCTAAGCTCTCGAGCACACTTCCGGTTTGAAAGTGTTTGAGGAAAGAGCTAGAGCTTAAAAAACATAGCGTCCATATCCCGGCTATAAATAGATTTTTAAAAATTTCATTTTTATTTCATTTCCTTCGGAGATATTTTCTGAAGAGCATGCATAGAAAAATTCTTTTTTGATAGTTCTAAGCGGTACCATAAAACAATTCGTCTGTTTTGCGCATGAGACTGAAAAATGTTTCCATAGACGGATGCTATTCATACAGATGTAGTGAAACCTGTTTTACCTGTCAATCCTGGACTTTTTAATTTTTTTTAATATGATCCAATATCCCGTTCGCGTAACAAGCTGATGGTCAGAACGGTGCGAAGAAAGAACAAGTAAAAAATTGAATTCGGTCGGGACTGAATCTTTTATACCCATCATCGTTTACCCCAAAAAAATACAAACAAAGTAAAAGAACAAAATTCTTATGCTCTATAATATGGAGTGGGCCTAATTGATTTCTTCTATTTTCAAAATAAAAGCTTCGTCGTAGATGCATGCGAAAAGTTTAGGTCAATTCTAAACTCTTTTGCAAATTCATTTTCGCGAACGGGAGAATGCTTACCGCAAATACTACGCAGTTGCGCAAACAGACAGATGAACAAACGGACAAGCGAACATGTTTAGGTGCATTTAAGTCTTGAAACTGGCCAAGAATTTCTTCACTTTGTAGGGTGTTTGAACTTTGTTTCTGCGCATTGTAAGGGTATTGAAAAAATAATTCAATTTTGATACACCATAATATAGGTTAGGCGTGGTCAATTTTTGCTATTCTTGTGCACGAGTGCTACAGCATCGCCCACAGAATATGTGTTCAAATTTTTGTACATTTATTTACCACAGTTTGTGAGTGATGAACAAAAAACCAATTTTTACTTCCATTGAAAAACAGCAGTGATCTCAGTTTACGTGGTGTTGTGGCCGTGTTCTTCGACCAATTTAGCCTATTTTCGATACTAACCTGCGTGCAGCAACTTCCAGTGTTTCTGCCAAATTTGAAGTCGATAGCTTCATTTTTGAGGCCAGAAGAACGTTTACAACAGACATTACACAAACGTAAAGACGGACATGCTTACATCGATTTAGAATGTAATGCTGATCAAGCACATATACTTTATGGGGTCTGTAATGCTTCCTTCTGGGCGTTACAAACGTTTTGACAAAATGAATGCTCCCCTCGTCCTTCGCTGATGGTTATAAAAAAAGATATGGGCTGGTGGCCGCAGTCTAATTGATTTGTGCTCAGTCGGTAAGTTATATGGCTTAGCTGAGTGACTACGAACAAAGCAAGCTCTCTGTCGAACGTAAGCATTTTTCAAGAATTCTGTATATAGAACGCCTAGTGAAAAAATTTTTTTTGGTGCCTATGAGCGAGACATTAATTGTATTCAGCTAATAAGGTTTTTAGGACGTAATGATACCTCCGAAAATGTTTCATATAGAAATCAGGTCAGTTGTGATTTTTCATGTGTGATGTTCAATAATAAGTAAGAAGTAGAAGAGCATGCTGACGAGTAAACACAGGGTAGACAATACCTCTGCACGTTCCAAGTGAAAGGACGATCTCGGTGAGCGCTTATTCAGACTTAGTTGGTGATCAAAACTATAAATATGCGGTAATAGGAATGGTTTGATAAATTCATTTAAATTTAATTTATCGAATGCAGACAACTCACCCTGTATTATTATTGCGTTTTTTATTTATTTATTTATTTTTTTTTACTTTGTTGGTGTAATTTAACACACAAATCAAAGTCATTTGCAATTTTTTGTTGTTGTTTTTTTTTTTTTTTTAATGTTAGAATCTCTATCAAAATTAAAATAAATGCATATGTTCTGTGATGTTGATATCCATTGGAGATGATTGGTATTTTTGAAAACTCAGCATGAATTGCATTAAAAGCAGACATCGATTGGCTATAAGCATTTATATGCAAAACAAAAATGAAATGAAAAAGAATAACAGGAAAAGACTAAAACGGAACGAAAATGTTAAATAATTGCAGTGCATTTGTCACCTGATATTAATTTATGATGTCGAATGTATGTATGTATGTATGTATGTTGGTGCGTTTGTATGAGCCGAGTGAATGTATATGTTTATAATTCTTTAACTATGTCATTTTTCAAGTATATAATTATTTATATCTATTTTTTATATTCTTCTGATTTTCTATTTTCCTCTTTCTTTCTCTTTCTCTTTCTCTTTTCATGTTAACTTGGTTTTTATGGCCTTTAAAAACTACTGACGTTGTCATATAACAACACTACGACCGTAAATAACAAAAACGTATATTTAATCAACATCAATACTCATCATTATGGGGATGGCTGGCGTCTATGCATTGGTACTAAAAACTATGTATTTAACGATTTGAAAACCAAAAAAAAAAAAAACAAAACTTGTGTGCGCTTTCTCACATGTTCTGTCTCTTTTATCATCATGTATCACTGGTTGCGTTGACAATTGTTGTTAATAATCCACAACATATTCCATATGCGTTCATATGGGGGATTTTCATGTATGTGTGTTTATATGCGCGCGCGTGTGTGTGTGTGTGTGTGTGCTTCTGCTATTGCACTATAAAATGCATCATAATTCATCACAACGTTTATGTGGTATGACCGACACCATGACCATCTATTATCGACGAAACTCTGGTTTGGATCGTTGCTATTATTACTACGGCTGCGGCTGCTGCTGCTGCTGCTGCTGCTTTTGCTTTTACTGTTGGTTTGTTTGGACTTTGATAATTTGATAACAAATCGGTTGGACGGTTATATGCTGTTATGTGCTCGCGTTTT
The DNA here is from genome assembly GCA_000688735.1 of Glossina austeni. Classification (NCBI taxonomy): domain Eukaryota; kingdom Metazoa; phylum Arthropoda; class Insecta; order Diptera; family Glossinidae; genus Glossina; species Glossina austeni. The sequence continues at coordinate 773,493 of KK502492.1, read as the reverse complement.
TTTTGCCATTGTTGTTTTTGTTACGGCTGATGATATGATCTGCTGATGGTAACGTTGGTTACAATAACAATATCATCATCATTATCGCGACTAACTTTTTTCATCATCATTATCATCATCATCACTATCATCGTCGTCGTCGTTGTCGTCGTCGCCGTCGTCATCGTCACCCAATGATGTTGCTTTGGCAACATCATCAACACAAAAATTAACACTGTCGCCATGTGTTAATGTTATCAACTTCGTTATATGTACATTGCTACGAACGGAATATTATAACTGTTTTACATACAAACACATAACATACATTTTAACTCAACTCTCGATATTCCAAATACATACATACACTCATGCATAATAACTCTCATACATCAACTCTCATGCTTTTATTCTATTCGCTTCATACGCTTGTGTGTATGGTTACGTGCGCGTGTGTGTGTTTGCGTAAAATATACGACAATCACATTAACATCAAATGAAATATGACAAATTATTGGAAACTCCCGAACGGAAACTGAAATTTTTACCATGGGATATGCCCATAACGTTTAATGGTAAATAAATGCAATGCTCGCTCTTTGCATATGTAATTGCGTGCGCCTGTATATGTGCGTATATGTGTGTGATTGTGTGTCCTCTTCTATATGGTCCGGTCGTTATAACTGTAACATAAATCGTCGCACTTTATGTCCGTTGCCGGCATTCTTATATTTTATTGCTACCGACAAACCGGTCACCTGGACATTGCCTGAAACTCGAACGTGCATTTATGCTCAACTAAAAAAAAAAAACACAAAATATATGTGTATACATATATATATATATATATATATATATATATATTAAATCCTCTCCTTTTATCCGTTAATAATTGAATGTGTACAAAATTCTTATTCGATATCATGCTCGGCATTATTACTTTGGATCGCTGCATACATTTAAACTCATATATACAAAACTTTACACGCTTATATCGCTGATATTAATAAAAAAAAAAAAAAAAAAAAAAAAAAAAAAAAAAAAAAAAAAAACAACAAATTGTCCATCATGCTTCTTCTCCCGTTTCTTGCATTCGTCCTTTCCTCTCGCGCTTCTGCACTTTATTCTCTTTTTCCACTTTCCCCCTTAATAATTGCCGTACGTGCTCGTACGTATGCGCGTGTGTGCATTTGCATTTAAAATTTTAAATCTTTTCCTTTATGCCCCCCTTAAAATTCTTATTCATGATCGCATTTATGCAACAATAACATCACGCTCATCTATCCGGTCCTGTCCACCCGTCTTGCAAAACAAAAATATTTTAACAAAAATCACTAACAAATCAATACTCGTTCCCCTGGTCCCTCGGACCGACTCGTTTATTCTGTCGCTGACAATTACAAACACTGGTAACCTGTTCAATATTTGATTTTCGTGCCACTTTAAACTCTTCATCTTACATGCACACATACTTTTGATATAAACGCGCAACTACATATGTGTGCTGCACGTTTCACGTATACGCACACATTCATCGATTCATTCGTTATGCACTTTTTCCTCTTTTTTTTTCTTCTTTTATTCATTTTCTACTTTCAGCTGAAACAGCAAATCAACCGGGTAAAACGGCTACAATTGAAATGTATGCACCTAGCTCGTACAATGACACAGTTACCGGTGAGACTCTGTCGAGTGTTTCCGAAAAGAGTGAATCATATTCAAACGATGGCAGCCAAGGGGATTACATAGTAAGTAAAGCTCACTCACTATCATTAATTTTTCATAATAGGGAAATGTCATATATCATATCAGTTATTACATTCACTTATATATAAATGCATAATAAATGCATTTATTCCAGCCTAGTATACTATATGTATACTCCGTCTGTAAAACATCTAGCGTTTCGTTCTCTTTGTGAGCCATCAAAACCTGCACTTACTTAATACTAGGCATTGACTTAGTAAAACTTAATAGAACGAGAAATGCACGCCGAAAGAGGTTAAAATGTAATATCGCATCTTAAAATCGCATAAGCTATGTATGTGTGCGTCTTTGGCATATTTAGATGGCAATCTGTATTTAAGTTCGACTGTTTATTAAGTTATTGTTATTATTAACTCTTAAAAGCCTATTAAAATTAAGTGAAACTGAAATGTAGCCAATTGGCAACAATATGCATTTAAGGGTTAAGGAAAATAAAAAATTTACCAAAATTGACAAGGCTTGCCTGTGAAAAGTATCAAATTTTTCGGATTTTTCTACACAGACTATTCGCTTCGAATAAATCCGAAGAACATGGCGGGAGTGGCAGTAAATCGAATTTCGTTTCATGCAATTTTGCGACTAACAAGTCAATATTCGCGGCTTCAAATCTCAGTGCGGTAGAGTTTACTGTGGTCGTGGCTATACTTACTTTTTAATATGTTTATTTTAACTGAACTGTTGTTAAGAAACAGATTTTTTAAGTGACACTCTCTACCAGAAGTTGAAGTATTTGCTTTTCACTATTATAGATTCTGTTAATTGATAATTAGATTGAACATTAACTTTTATCTATTATGAATGATTTCTTTTATTTAATAGTTCTAAACACATTATTGACTGTACGATTGCTTTTATCAGCTTTGCCAGTTAGTACAGAAGTCAAGGGAATCTTTCAGTAAAATTGATATATCAACCGAATGTCGTGAAAAAGATATTCTGCTAAGTGAAAGTTAATTGTCTCTATCTTTCAGCTTAATCTTTATTGAAAACGGCTTCTACACTCCAACTACCTTTTTGAACCAATTCAGATTTCTCCTACCTAGAATTCAAAGAGCTAATGTATATGCCAAACACTTAAAGTGCTCTCACTAAGTACAAGTTTTTAACGATTAGAAACACAAGTGAATATGTGTCGAAAGCCTCAATTAATTCCTAACTTCAAAAAGCTTTTAAGAGGCCTTTCATTTGAAATTAATAATGAGGTCTCTTACATTATAGTCTATGCACAAGGCATCCCATATATAATTATTACACTTCATTAAATGCAAATTGTCGCAGGCGGCGGAAATTTCATGAATGAAGGAGTTAGCACATAAAAACCCCGCGATTTTTTTCGTATATTAATGCCAAACAGCATTTCGGTCTTCAATCCTTCTTTGATACAACAACTGGATGATTTACTTTTCAAACACCTAAATTTCCAATGAAAAATTTTAGAGATAGCTTAAGAGACGATTTTCTAAGCTTTACTTTTCAATCTTCGATCTTTATTTAATGACATTTGAGTAAAAAAAAAAAAAAATTATAGTAAATATATCAATGGGACTCCCGTTAGATTTAACTAAAGGCAGCAAAATCCGATTGAGCGAAGTGTTCGAAGTTCGGGATTGTTTCAGTTAGCAAATCAATTGATACCTTGTCATCTTCAACAACGCACATGGTTTGCAGTTTATTGATACCTGTAGTAGTGACGTGCAGGCAGTAACTTAAAGGCACTCCATAAAAGACCATCAATTTCGACAGTGGGAACCAGTCACTCCAGTTCCGCCATATCATTCTCATCATCTGACGGTTTCACATCAAGCAAAACGTAAGATCTACCTATTAAAGCAGGATATCTCGATTTTTCGGCAGCATACGCCGCTACACGTTCTTCACGCATTTTTGCATCTTCGGCATCCTCTTCTTCATTAGAGTCAGAAATATCCATATTGTCAGCAGGAGTGGAAGAATTTACAGTCGACATGGCCCTTGGCAAGGGCTCACCACTCCAAACAGACCTTTCGTAGCCATTAAAAGATGCAATGTGGCGTTGCAAGCGCTGTACATGTGAATAATCATTGCATAAATAAAACATAACCCATCACCCATCACACACCGAAATGTCAGCTTTACTTGGCTGATAAACTTCCATCAATAAGGAAATTGTTCTTTGACAGCCTGAGGTGTGTTAACATTAGCAAAAGTCTTTACCTCAATTTTTTCCCAAGGGTGACGCAAATAAAATCTTAACCAGAAGCAAACCGCAGGTAGCTCCTAGAGGATTAGTATTAGTTTTGAAGTGGATGGTAACCCTGTAAAATTTATTTAGAATATGAAAAAGCTGGGCGGCCAGTAAAATATTGGCAGACCTGAAATTAATTAATTAAAAGTTTTGTGCGGTAAAAATTCGAGTTTCTTACTAAAAATTAATTGCTGTCAGTTACGCCTTTTTTACGAAACATTTTCATTACTGTGAGTGCTTTTTGTATCACTATTTTTGATTAACAACGACTTAACGACACCACACTGTCTATGGAGGGATAAAAAAGAATAGTAATGGCTCCAAAGCTTTCTTAAAAAGTCCAATTAACTGAAATATTGTATGCCAGCGATCATTATTAAATCACTCAGTTAAATTTTCTTTCTACCGAGTGCACTCGAATTTCCATTAAGATTTCGATACCATCTATTTCGTAAGTCCTTATCATTTGCTGTACAACCAATAATTAATAATTGATTAGACAGTCGCAGACATAGGACCTCAGTCTTTTAGAAGTAGCTGTATTTTAAAAATATATAATCAATAGAAACTATTTTGTAGAAACGTTTAGGCAAACACTGGTAATGACACCATAACTCAAGATGGTGCATACACCTTAAAAAACTTATCTTTTGAATATCTATGTCCACTGTGTGGTTTTAAAATTGTCTAAAGCGTGCAACATTTAAATGAAACTTCATTCCCTATTATAGCTAAAAAGGCAGGGCTGTGCTGCCTTGTGCTGTTTGTATGAAATCAATAGGTAATGTATGTAGGATTGTCATTTTTTAAGACCGGATGTAAACTGTTCTGCCTTATCTGCAAAATCGGTTAGTAAGTTCAAGGACCAAAAATCTTTTTTCAACAAGTTCGACTTCATTCGTCAACGTAATCTGTTTCAAAAATAATAAAATCAGTTCCAAAGTTCTCTGACATTTCCGTTCCTATCTAAGAGAACAATTTTTCAAGAGATCCTCAAATCAAGATTTAATTTTCGCAACGATCTCATAACTTGACCTAACTCTCCTCCCCACATGCATCTTTGTTAAATTTTCGTATAAGCAACAGATAAACACTTTTGCCTTCGTAGCCAACGTCTTGTAATACGATGCTTTGTCTCAATGGGGTACACGTTTTGGCAATTTTGACCTTGACCGTAAACTCATCAATCCGTCGTTGGGCTTTTCGTACCTTGGCACACTTTACTGCAGGTCCTCTGTCGACTCGACTCAGGGGTGTAACTTATGTTTCGGCCATTGTCACATGCCGCATATAAGACTCTCTTTAACGGAAATAGCCAACTTCAAAGACGTCAGCAACATGTTTTTGAATTACTGGGACACTAAGCGCGGTACCCGTCCAGAAAACAACTTTCTGCATATTTTCATGCAAAACGCTGAGTGAATTTCCTTTTGATTTCTTAAGTACATCAGGTATCTCTTGCTACTTCACCTTTCCATTGTCGAAAATATTTTTTAGGATTTTTTTTAAAGTTTTCATAGCGTATCCTTGGATAAGAGAAGGACCTAATTTTATGTCAGCAAACCACCGAGAACATATTCGATGGAGGAAGGTTAATATAATACTTTTCAAGTCAACAATAAGCCTCAGCAGTATTTTTGCCACCAAAACCAACGCAAGACTTGCAACTCTTACAAAATTATCGAAACAAGGTTGTCTAGAGACTCGCCCATTTTAAAATAAATATAGAGTTAGAGATGACATCTAAGTGCCAGTTCCGGGACTCATTGATCGTCGTATTGATGTCGCGTGCTTATGTTTGCAATAAGGCATTTCAAGTATTACTGCTTGCGGGACAGTGGTATTCAATAGAAATAAAGCATGCTTTAAGAGCAATATATTTGCAAATTAAAGATTCACCGACTGATGTTCGAAAGATTAAACATTTATGCCATAGCGACTTTGTGATGCAATGTTTTCTAAAAAAAAAAAAAAAAAAAAAAAATTGAATCAAAAAAGAAAATTGGATTAAATTGCATTGTGGTGGAGTTTCAACGATGCGTATAGGCTTCCATTTTTTGATTTATGATCCCGGTGTTGAGACGACTCCTTTGCCTGTGTGAAACCATAAATTGCTTTATGTAATTTTCCTTTACCTTCTACCTTTTTTTTTTGCATTAGTTTAGTAACGGCGCGCACTTGAAGATGAAAGTCCGACACCAGGAATGATTCTTAGAAATCAACTTAAAAAAAAAAAAATGTAGTTTTGTAAAAGCTCTGCTCCTCGCCGAAGCCAAAGCACACATTCGATTAAATTTCATTTCCAAAGTAAAGAGAGAAAAAAAAATATATTTCACAACTTTTCCATTTGATGGCATTTCAGTTAAATGCGAGCCAATTAACAAATGCCAGAGAAAGTGAGAAATAGCAGGAATGACAGCACGAAAATCGTTTTTCGGTCCGATGAAAAACAATAGAAATATTCATTTATCATTTAATGCCAAAACAGGAAAACAAAAGAATGCAACAACAACAGCAACACCAACAGTAACAACAACATTAATTTCAAGACTGCTATAAACATGCGCAACCATCCATTGGCTCATTCATTTGAATGGATAACAAGGAAACCGAAAAAGGTGTCCGGATGATTAACTTACCTTAGCACAGATATTGTGAGAATGAAAAGACGTTCGTTTTCGCATAAAAGTCGGTATAGCAACCATTACTTTTATCATCATCAACATCATTCTTATTATCGTCATCGTAAACATTATTAAATAGTGTAGTCAAGTGTAGAAACTAATTGCAGCCATTCATCCAAAAAACGTTAAAAAGCAACAACAAACTCAAATAAACTTAATAAGTCCATGATGACGAATGACGAATAAGACAATGATAAAGATGAGGTGTAGATCATATGGGTTAAAGGTTCGTTTACATTGTTACTTACTTTTTTCGACACTAATGTCAATGTGTGGCAATTTTAAAGCTTGAAAAATGCATACGTAAGCTTACAGGAACGCAAAAACAAGAAATGAAAGAAAAGAATGTACGATGTCTCGCTGTTCTTAAGCTCCAATCTCTCGGCCCAGCTTGATATTAGCAAACTAATGTTAGTTATAGCAACACTTTATTATTATATTAAGCTTGGGTTTTATGATAATTTCTATATGATATTCTAATAGAAGCTCTTATGCAAGCAGCGCTTTTTCAATCCAGGAGTAATTGAAAAGTTCATGGAGAGGGTAACCGAAAAGCAAAATTACTAAGTGAAACAATTTCTTTGGCTTGCAGTACGCTTTTGTTGAAACCTCGCATATGTGTACCTTCGATTTACTTCTTCCATCTGGACAGATATTTTTTGAAAAATGTTTAAAATTTACTTTTTCTTTTCAATTCATTTTTCCTTAAGCTTGTTCGATTTTTTCACTGCTTTTACAATTTCTCTAATCCCTACCTTCTCATTTAATGCAATTGTGATGCAGCAATTGATGAAGAGATCATTTCAGTGAAAATTGCTTTAGTCGAATCCCTCATCCGGGAAACTTTTGTTTTCAAAGAAGTAAACTATAGGAAAAAATCTTTTTTCTTCTTCTTTCTTTAACATAACCAATCACGAAGAGCATGTCGTCTATAGGCGTAATGTGGTGATAGGCCCGAAGGAAAAGGCGGGAAAATAGAAAAAGATGGGGTTTGGCCGCAGTCTAGTCTGCGTACGCCCAAAGGGTAAACGTTATTCTTTTAGTGCTTTACCGCTTTACTAGAGACTATGCAAACTTTTCTCCCTTCTTTTATATATTATTTTATATATATGCATAATCACTGCTCAATTTCCGTTACGGTCCGTTGATATGTTTGCTCGAATCTCTTAATTTTGTATTAACACAATCTGTTTATTTTGAGATATGCATATATATGTGACTAAAGAATGTTTTATTATTCTCCAACTATCACTCCGCGAAATTTTCAATCATCCATGTTTTATGAAAACACTAAACACTAAAGAACACTTTATATGATGTATACTTCTATCCTATAGCAGAGGACATAAACTACTTGTCATATAGTTAGTTATATAGAGATACATATGTACGCATTTTCCGACATTTTGAAATAGTTGAATGAATTTTTATCAAAGAAAGAAACCGGAAAGCAAATGAAATGATTTATACGTGCATGTGTCTACATAGTGAAATTTATACAGTATTTGTTCAATACGCACAGTACAATGCGTTTCCTTTCAATATCGCCGAGTATGAGATAAGAAAATTTGTTAAAAAATTGTTAAAGTGGTTTCTCATGTTTAAACTATAATCTTACGATATATCGACAAAAGGGTTTTACGTCCTTTGGCCAGCAATTCCCCTTAACTTGTTACAAGAACGTCCGCAAAGATTTTAAGAAAAAGTTCATTTATCCCGAAGCTTTCATCAATTTTTCTCTTAGTGGCAGCCATTAAGTATCACTTACGGTTAATGAAAAGCTACGGCGACCTGATTGAAGAGTAAATATGTCATCAACATGCAGTTCGCATGAAATCTCAAATGGGAGAGGGTACGAAAAGAGACAATTTGGACGTATATGCTTTATATGTTCATTACATGCATGCATGCGTAGAATTTAATTTAAAGTTACGATAAATATCTGGTACTTTGGCATGAACAATTATTTTCATAGAGTGTGTACCACTTTGGCCAATTTTCCAAACACTTCTCATGTGACGTCTTATTTTTAAAAGTCCTTAAAAGGAAAAAATTGCAATTTTCAAAATTTTCTTAACAAACGTGGCTAAGGAATAGTATTTTGACATTTTAAATTGATATAAAGACCTTGGACCAACTGGGGTAATTTTTCGAACCCGCTCTTATATAAACGTTCCTACAAAAACTGGATCTTTATACAGTAAAACGATATAATTTTTAACATTTCATAGTAAAAATTATATCATAATAGTAAATAGACATAGAAATCAACCGTACCGAATTTAGATCACATACGATTGATTGTTGGATGCCATCGTATAAAAGGATTCCTACAATATGCGGACTTTCAGGAAAAATATGCCTTTGCATGAAAATGGTGTCTAACTTTTGGTGTACTACTAACAAAACCAATGAATAACTATATTAGGCGAAGTGATGTAGGGTGTTTAATAATCTGCCTTGCTCGATCATAAGTTGTTTCTTTTATAAGCTTAACATTCCCTTAGTTATATGCACTGTAAAAAAAATGTTCAGAAATCAACAAAATCGTTTTCCTGGACCTGGTCTGGAGATACATCAACAGTCAATGACGTTGTTAGGCAACAAAGTAGAGGAAATAGACCCTTTCGATGAAAAGCGAGCGAAGTTTCCAAATGGTCTTCATATAGTCATTTTTAGACGACTTGGTCATATAGTTGATTTTAATGTAGTCTTCGATCAATGTAAGTTCCGCTGCGTGAGTCGGTAGTTAGAATAATATATCGGTAAATTCATACGATGATCTCGTGAGACGAGTTTATTTTATTCATATAAACGAACTGAAAAAAGTTTTGTATTATAAAGTAATTTTTCTTATCACTTTTTTTACATATACACAAGCAAAATTTGATAAAAAACTATTTGGATTAAAATTTCTTCGATGTATATTTTTGGCTCAATGACAAAGACTGCCGAAAAGAGTTCGGATTAGACCAGTTTTTCGATTACTTAGCTTATTTTTGAATATCATTACATAAGTAAGTAAGTAGGGTGGTGTAGGGTAGTTAAAGATCTGCCATGGCCCATCATAATGTTTTTATTTGTTCTCGCCTAAAATAGTGAAATTTTCTTTCTAATGTTCTTACGACCACGTCCGAGCTAAATCGTTGGAAAAGGATAAGAGTAGAATTTTTCCGGGAATTTTCGGCAATAATTGTGGTAAGCAATTTCATACAAAATGACGACATGAAGCGCGCAAAAACCGTTTTCTTGCAACTTTTCGATCTACGTTGCGAACGAAGAAATCATCAAAATGTACGCCGAATAATATCTATGCAATTTTATGTGACCTCGAACGAAGGCTTTTTATGCAAAGTAAATAATGAAATTAATATATTCTCAAAGTGCATTCATTCATGTCTTTAATATAACTTTTGTTAGCTCAGCTAGTAAGAGGGATAGCAAATTACGAAATTCATTATTATTTCCATGTAGTTTCTAATTAAAATATATATATATATATATATGTATTCATTGACTTTGACGCAAACACACACAAACTGTATTCTTTTGTGCTACTGCAGTCATTCTTATCTCAACTTCGGATTTCTTTTCATAGTGTTGTGCAATGTGCTCGAATCTCGGCATTGTAAAAATAGAGAAACTAAACCACATTATTAATATTTCTATAATTTATGTTTGTCGCAATTGTAATGATTGTTGATAAATTAAAATGGACCAAAGAAAGAATTTGGCCTTGCAGCAGCAGTAACGGAAAAAGAATATGATGACAAAAAAACAATGTTAAAAAAATGACAAAAAATTTATAAAAAATAAATATAAAATAAAGTTCTTTTAAAAGTTTTCGACAAGTAAATTAAAAAAGAGAAAAATGTACAAAAGTTGCTACAAATGAGAATCGCATCACTGACAAAATTATGTTATTGTTGTTGATGTGGTTCAAGCTGTTCTCAATGAACAACAAGAAAAGTAAAAAAAAAAATGGAAACTTCCGAATATATAAATAAAATAGGAATTCAAACGGAGAGAGAGATGGAATAAAAATGAAAATAAAAAAAAATAAAAATTACAATAAAGAGTAAATAAATAAATAAAAATTTTTACAAACAAAGGCTTTTTTTTTGCTACCCGGAAACAAGAAACCAAAACTACTCTAACAAGATAAACAAAAAAAACAAAAAAAAGAGAGTCAACAAACGAAACTTGAACACAATACTCCAAAGGAGGACAAAAACAAAAAAAAAAAGATTTTTTATGTTTAAGCATTTTGCTGGCATTACCGCAAAACAGCATCAGTTGTTCATAATTAATCATCATTTCCAGTTAACAAAAGAAGAAAATCATTAGAATTCATCATCAATTCGAGTATCCCGAGAACAAAAACAAAATCCTTATCCATTAAAATAGCAAAAACAAGAAAAGTTAGTGCATTGGCTTCGCTTCTTTTTCTTCTTTTTTGTCATAAGTAATGACTGCCATCTATCTATCTATGTATCTATGTATTTGATATCCATCTAATACTAACATCTTAGAGCTCAAACTCAGTCAGCTGCCAACTTGTTTATTATTATAGTTTATAATTTTCTTTACAAGTATTTTTAATAATAATTTGTTGACATTTATTTCTTTGCAGGATGAAGCTCGTAAAAAAGCTGCCTCCACATATCTGGTGGAAAACTCTGATTTACCGCCACCACCACGTTACCAGCAAGATGGCACACTGCCAGCACTCTATCCCAATAATATGGGTAAGTTTATGTTTAATCTGAAAGGAGTAACGTATTGTCTTCTTTACACCTTATGTGATAATTACTGTAAATATTTGAACTACGTTCCCTTCTCTGTAACTATGCAGCACTTTTCACATTAAACACCCTAGCAAAATATTAGTCTAATGAAATAAATTTATTATCAAATGTTTTCCTTTGAAAACAAATAACAAAACAATAATACAAGTTAAGGAGTTATATATGGTGGGGCCAAAACCCTCGACACCCCTTCGTACAAAACAATTTTTCATTTAATTTTCCCATACAATATGCAAAATTATGTGTTTGGTTTTTCCTGACAACTTCGTGGTATGTGGTATGTGGAAAGGGTAGCTCTTTCCAGCCTAAGATTACCTTAGCAAGTTTTTTTTTTTTATACAAACATTTACCGCAAAAGACAAACAACTTGTTCCTTCTTGTAATATAAACACCTACTTTGTTTAGGAACATTTATAAGGAAGGGCTAACTAACATGGTCTCGGCTCTTCCTATTTTCCCGTATTAGTTTAACTTGGCTTACTCCTAATATTTGTCATCAATTCTTGTCAATTGGATTTGAGATTTGGCGAAGTGGAAAATGTGTTTTATACAACGAAGCCTTCAAAAGAAAGTTTTATGTGAGGGCTGGTCGTAGCAGTAAGACACTTCGATCCATTTTTAATCATTTTCGGGGTTTGGCCAAGATGCGTTAGTCAACATATCTCAAAGATTGTGACGTGTGGATAGACTACAAAAATCGTGGCTACATATCAAGCAGACAGGCAGAAAAACAGACAAGCTTAAATCGGTCCAAAAAATGTTCCTAAACCGATCGACTTCGTAAAAAGTGAAGCTATCGGAATTGTTGGTGTACAAAGTCCCATTAAAGTGTCTCGAAATATGGAACACGTAAAATAAACATAGAAATGCATGGGTAGGCAGATGTACTTAAGAAAATTGCATCTATTTCAAATGTCTGTGTACTAAGTTGCACTAAAATTTATTGAAAAACGCAACCTGTAAAATAGGGCTACAAAGGCATAGATAGGATTAGGATGGACGGACGGTGCTTCAGGTGATCCTACATAAGAAACGGTGCATATGTCTTAAGTCTTTCTGGGTACTGCATATATAACCGCCCAAATTTATTGGACTCTTGCGGCGGTGGAGCAGAGAACAATTTACCTGCACACAAAACATGAGAGAATTCCATTATATTGTAAATAAATTGGATGTGCTCAACATAGCAATTCTATCTATTACTTGCAACTATCGAATTCAAAGCAACTCCCTACGCATGTTCAAGCTTAGAAATGTTGGACAATCTCCTCAGACTCTTACAAAAGAAGCTACGCTTTCGATGCGTATATTTTATTTTCTCTTCACCGAGAACTCCTGTCAACCAAAGATACGCTCCCCCAGATTTTGTGCTGAAATAAGACAAACAGCATTTTTGATGCTTTTTTGAAATTTCTTTCTTCGAAATTTCAGTTTCAAGTCATTTTTGTTGACTATTCGGCTCATCTCGTGGATTTCAGTGCTTTTAAGCACCTTGGGTGAACTCCAAATTATCTCCTTCTATGTATCTGCTCGAATTATTTTTAAAGAGATCGCTGCGGTATGCCATCTTATCCTTTATATCTCTAAATGTGTACACTTCTACCAGACTAATTACGGTCTTATAGATGACAAACGGTGGTCGAAATCAGTTAAATCGTTTGTTGCTTGTTTTGATTAATGAATCACAGAAAATAATTGGCAAAAAACAAAAAGTATGCAGACAATTAATAATAAAATAATGTTCTGCAATGTGATGGTTGTGTTCGAGTTATCGAAAAGCACAAAAGATCATCGCAAAAATTATTTAAAAATTTGACCTTAAAGCTTGAACCCATTACATTAATATCAGATGGCATTCGTATGGCAAAACGTTCGCAATGAGTTCGCTGTGAGTTAGGAAATGTCTAAATTTGCGTCGCTACACTTATGGTTGCAAGCTATTGCTTACCTTATGGTTGTCGTACAGCAGTAAGCGTTTGTAAATTATTTTTCATTTCATTTCATTCCTTTTCTGGCTACAATTTACATTTTGTCGAATTAGGCGATTGCATTATTAACATTAAAGGCTTGGATGAAGACCGTATTAGTTTGCAGCAAAATTCAAAGTAAATAGCTTCAGTTTAAAAATAAACGATTTTTTACATCATCTTAAAGTTAAAGCGGCCCTAAGTTGAAAGCTTAAACTAAGTATGACATTGGAGCAAAGAAGATCAATCAGAAGCGATTAGCAAAGTCAATGCAATCACTATGTTATAGTTTAGACTTAAAATATATTGAAAGCGAACGTTTTTTTTTGGGACATGACCAGTCAGCCATAGGATGTCCCCTAATCGTGTAACACGGCAGTTGCCACAAACGAGAGAGGAAAAAGAAAGAAGAAGAGAAAAATTGGGTGTGTGCCCAATCGACGTGTTATGCCTTCGAGCTGCGACTGAGAACTCACTATAGCTACGACCAAAGAAAACTTTGCCGCACTTGAGCGTTCAACTCGCGAACTCTGATTTGTTAGCCGTGGTTCTTACCTGCTCGGCTACATAGGCGGATACTGAAAACGAACAAAAGTTCAACACAGATATACAGCTACTTACCCGCAACTACCCACTCGGGAGTTGAGAGTCTTACCCTCCCAACCATGTGGTAGAAGCATTGCAGTGTCAGTCATGATTCGTTCATGGAAAGCTGCAGCAACCATTATATAGAAATTTGATATGTGGTACGGGAGATAATGAAAAAAATTTATTTTCTTTAGCGATATATTTTATCCGCATAGACGTCGTAGTAAGCCTTGAGTCAAGTAAAAATTCTCTGATTTTCCGATTTAAATTGGTGCGGCCTTGAAAAGAGAAAGAAATGGCAGAAAAGCGAACACAATCAAATTAATCTAAAGTTTCGGGCTTTAGTTAATGTACATTTTCATCACATAGCTTCCAATTTTTTTTTTTTTTTTTTGTTTGAAACAATTATTTTTCTTTATTCGATTACTTTTTAGCAAGAAATGAAAATTCATTAAAGTTAGCTAGCAATAGTCGTGACAAATGATGTAAATTAAATCGATAAGAGGAAGAATTTATTTATGTAATAAAATTACAACCAATTAAACGAAACCATACGAAAGCAAGTTTTATTTCGCTCAGTTTAAAAAAGTTCGACAATAAGAATGTAATGATAAAAAAAGGAGCAGTGAAGCCCACTGATTTCCTTTAGTATTAAATTAAAACTGCAATTGTTGCTCGCAAAAAATATCAGCAATTTAACTTAATTAACTTTCTTGTTTTTTTTTATTTAATATTGCGTTGAAATTTTATTTTACTCTTATTTTATTTTCCATTCAATTGATTACAGATGCTTTGCATTTTAATTTCGTTTAAAAGCTTCATGAAATTTCCTTTTTCGCCACTTAGAAAATGGAATATTTGCTTGTTCTTCCTTTTTACCCATCTCTTTAGATCCAAATGAAATGTTAGTTAGCTATTTTCAGTACTTTAACTCACTTTACATTGCTATGTAGTTCTTCTTGTAGTTAAAACATTAAAAGACAGCAAAAATATTGAATTCGTATTAATATGCTTTTAAAAAAGTGGAACAATGTTTAGTAAGAATTTAAGTAAAACATACACTTGAAGTAATCAGTCACCACGTAGCCCTTGGTCGGCCAGCACCATGTTTTGAATCACAATAGTTGTGTCTTTTGTTTAGAATTTCAAGAGTTCCGCAATAGATATTAAAATCTGCCATATAATGTAAACTAAAATTCAACGATGCAGCAGAATTCGAGATTGCAGCAGATGGCAGCCTGAATATATTTAAGGCGTTAATCAATTTAACACTAGATTCGTAAAGTGCATAAGCATGCTATAGATATGAGAACGTATGAGGACATGAGCTAGGGAGACCACTTAGGTTTTATCGAGATCTCTATCACAATTTGAATTCATAAACACACTTACAACAAACGAAAACCTCCAAAAAAGTTGAATGTTTTGCAAATTTTCTTTTAAAACATGCCATGACATGCAAAGTGCCCGCTATTAGCAAAAATGATCTGTATTCTAAGTTTAATTGTTTTACTTTTTTTTCCACAAATCCCTACTTATTTCAGCCCAAATAAACATAAAACTGCGAAGCGGTCTTTCCTAATCGCGAATTAATCGATCTTCCAAAGCAATTATGCAACAAATGTTGATTTTACCGGTGAACAATACTACGTTTTTATTTTATGTATTTTTACATTATGTATATATATACCTCTATATATATATATATATAAGCGTGTAAAATGTATTGAAAAAACGTAAAAAAAAAAAAAAATAAAAAACCAGATTAATTGGATTTGCATTAATTTCAATGCGTCAAATGGTGTCAAAGAACAAATTAATTTCATGATACGAGATATCATTGTTTTTATAGCTTGCATCACCTACGGTATCGGTATATTAAGTTTGTTCGATTGTAAGTGACAAACAGAAGCGGAATCAGAAACATTTTCCGAATTGATTTCAGTCTGTCTGCCTGTCTGTCCTCTTACGTTACTGATGTTCATCCATGTTTTTGTGCTTAGACTATAAAAAGCAATTTCCTGACACATTTAGCTCCTCCCAAGCACGGAGTCTATTGAAAATATCACCATCACCTTCTACTTAACACCTTACTTTGAAAAAGCTCACAATATGAGAGACAATTTTTTAACATTTCATAACAGAAATTGGTGTTTTATTGTACTAATGTGTGAAATGCTTCCCATACCTTCTTACTTTAAGTAAGCCTTTACAGCGCAGCTGGATTTAATTTTTTGCCTTCTTTAATGAAAATTGCAATTTTGATCAACGCTCGTAGTTTAACATTCTCATGAGAAGTTGAGCTCTGCATGAGATAATTTGATCAGATGTTTGGTATGTTGCGAAAAAACTTTTTGAAGAATTCTAACAAAGGCAGAGGTGTAGATATTTAATGGTCATTCTGGCCCGAGTGTAGAGTTTCAAGTTTTTCTTTATTAAATAAAAAAAGCCAATCCATGCTGTTTGCCATTTGCAGATCAACTAACAAGGTCCAGTTTAGCCATCAACAAACTGGCAAATGGCAAAATGAAGCATGGAACGATTTAGTGAACGGCTCAATTTGAAACGAATGCAAAATAAATAGGGGAAAGGAAACAGTTTACATACCTTTCAGCGGCACCACTAGCATAGACTTCTTGTGGAGTGTTTCTTATCATGCCATACGCAATAAACAATCTGGACTCCATTGTAGTTTGGACCTCTAGCTTATTGTCTAGGGATTGTCCAACTCACTAGGGGGGCGTGGCCATTGCATGTGTCATTGCCACATAGGCAGGAACCTATGTCAAACCTTTGGTACTCATTGAAGTATTTCTCTAATGCTATTGCTTTTAAGTTAACTGGCAAAGCGGATCTTCCCTCAATGACTACACGCACGAACAGAAAATATTACTCTTTAAGTTTCGACCATCGATGAGGAACAGACTACAACTAAGACAGTCTTACAGCGAGTTTTTACTGCTCTTCCGCTTAATGTGTGTACCTAAACCTCAAACCTATACATCAGGTATCTCATGACGGGTTTTTCTTCAAGTAAGATGTTGGGATAACACTAATGGGAATGATTGAGTTTGTGCTGATCAAAAGTGTATTTGCTGTATAGAACCTTGTTCGCACGCGTTACAAAACTTATAAATCGCCTAAGATTAACGGAAAGGAAACACAACGAATCGTCTAGTGTGCACATGTCTTACCTCAGTGGATACAAAATCAGTTCTTTGATGCTGTCCAGAAATAAATTATCGCTAAAACTTGTTCTCTTTGTTTTACATTTCAAAAGAAAATTTTATATTAAGAGCTACAAATACATGCATACAGGAACCTTCGCAACATTGGAAAAATGCCATATACTCTGCAGAACCTTGCAACAATATGTTGAACAACAGAGATGATGACGATACCATCAGCTTTGTGAGCGTACGTTGACGCGGATATGTAGGGAATTTTCTCGCATGGCTTAGCAGTGAATTGGTCAACTAGTGATAGGTGATTAAATGCTAAATCCTGATTGCTGCTATGTGCATATAGTTATATTTGAAAGCATTTACAATTATTTATAAAACTGCCATTTCGTAAGAATTATGATGCCAATCAATGCTGACAACGTAAGAACTTAAAAAATACATAGCAAAATAAAAAAAAATCAATGAAATGCAAAGTGACTGAATGTGCACACATATGTATGTACCGGGTTACCATAAGCTACGAGCAATGAATACATGTAATGCACATGCACATGCCTATTTATATGAGTACATGGAGTACATGGAGCGATAAGCATGGTATGGTTAACATGTCAAATCTACATTTTAGATAAAAAAAATAAAAAAAAATCCCTCTCTTGGTAAGCTCATGACGTTAGTATGAGTATCTTTTTGGCACAACGAGATAAAAGAGCAGTTAAAATAATTAACTTGTCTTCCAAATTGGCAAAAATAAAAATAAACAAAAATCCTATTGACATGACGATGATATACTTGGAAAGTGTATTATATAAGACACAAAAACCCACTTCTACATCCAGGAAAAAATACTCTTTATTCCGTACAGGGCATGTTTGAGTTGAGGATCTCTTTTTAATTTAAAAGAAAAATTTTTATTAAATTCTTTAGCATACGTTTGCCTGCATCTGCATGATTTCGTCTTCACTATTTTTCATATGTTCATTAAAACATTCTTCAAATTTTTATTATAAGTATTAGCCTCGTCACCTAATTTCGTTTGTCTCTGAATTAAATGCCGTGTACTAGTTTTTGTGCGGCAGATAGGAACTGCAGAGAAAAGACGACAAAAAGAACAATGAATTTTCAAAATCAAAGAAGGAAACTTCAAATAAATAAAAAAGTCTCCCTTAGAAAATATACCAAAATTTTACGAAATGAGAGGGAAAACCTTTTAAAAAAAATATATCTTTCGGAGATATCAAGTGAATTGCCGCAGTGAGGAGGGCATAAGGGCGAAACATACATGACATATATCAGAAGGCGATTGATAGAGAGCGATGGACCCTCTGGAGAGATTCCTTACATGATTTTACGTGGGTTCCTACCTTAAAGACCTATGACCCCGATGGCACACGAGTTATCTTGACAAGCGATAGCCGACGCCCGCAAGAAGTAGGAACGCCTCCCATCGAAGGAGGTCCTATTATTCCTGAGGTACTGAAAAAAATGCGGTTTTCCTGCTTATTGGTATGCCTACCTAGGCACCCCGCGGATAGTTTCTCAAGAAACTTCGTGGTGACCACAGCAGTCAGATAAGAAGGCATTCCTTCCGATAGTCGTATGGGTAGTGCATCTTCGTACGAAGAGCTATCCAACTATTGCGCAGCATAAACACCGTGGACACTAATTCACTTTATGGCTTATCGTTCTAGTACAGAAATTATGCCATGCTGTACGGCTTTGGGAGATCTTACTGCGCGCAGTTACAGCCACACGGACCACGCCGCAAGTCCCGGAAGGCCACCCAACCACTATCCTTTCACGAGGAAATAATGCTTCCAAGGTTGTCATCACACAGCACACTCAACTATGCACTAACCCTCTTAAATACCGGTGACTATCAGCTTCCGATAATCTCCATAAAAGGGAGCCAAAGCGAGACAAGAAATTCTCTTTTCATTAGAGGTACACTTCTTAGGCTTCTAAGAGAAAAACCCGTCGCCAGGCCTCAGATAGCAAACCTTAAATTCTTGTTTGCCGTTGACTATGCAACTCTCAAAAGTCAGAACCATAAAAGCAACATTCAGCCTTTATAGAGAGAACCACGAAAAGGTGAAGGTTTCGTTACTTCTATGATTACCCAAAGGGATCCCGCAATTCCGCTCCCCTTTCGTTCAGAGCAAGTAGATAACTTGTGATCGCAATATGCAAAAAAGATGTCAATGGAAGCGCAAAGAAAAAACTGTATTATCTATAGTAAAATTCATAGCTATCCAAAGAAATTTGCTGACGACAAAAAAAATACATTTCAAGGGTGGACAGTATGGTATACTCGGAGAAACGATCGTAACTAATCGAAAAATTTCTTAACTTTGATCTCCTAAAAATTTGTAGTTTTTCTCTACACTGTATTATATATTTCAACGTTTTGTTCTGGCTGAAGTTTCTTTATAAATTTCAAGGCGTTGTTAAGCTTATCCCTTACATTTCACTTATATACCTTCTCATAATAATTGTTACATGTGTCTGCGCATATATGCTCACATGCTTTAATATTAGATAATGGAAGCAAATAAACTGCATCGCGACATTGTGTGAATTCTAGGTACTCGAGCGTGTAAACACTTTTCATTTGGAACTTGAAGCGTCGCGTTGCTCTACTATGATGAAATGCAGGCTGGCTGCGCTTTATCAGTTGTTGGTTTTTTTTTTTGTTTCTTTTTCCTTTTTTAGAAAGAACAACAACAAAGATAAAAGATGGTCCTGTTAAAATGATAGCTTGTGTTTTAGTTTCTCGATTTCAATGTCTATATGTCCACATGGTACGTATGTATAGATTCATAAGAAACACAACTATTAAGAGCGGGACGCACGTTGGCAACAAGAACGAGAGATATCAGAGAATGTTTTACGTTTAGTTGGTGTGCGAATAATATGAAATAAATTGCTGAACAGCAAAGTGGCTGCTTTTCCCGGTGCTCGTTTGTTTGCCCTGACATATGCTACGCGTACAATGAGTAAAATTGCGTTTTCTTTTTCTTCTTCGTTGTTGTTGTCAGTGTAGATATAACAGCATATATCCTATATAAGCGGGCATGTTTAAAGTGTTGTTCAACAGCTTATGCCTTTACGCCGTTGTTTTTCTTATTATTACTCCGTAGGGTTTATGTACGCATACACAACGAAACTTTTCGAAAATGTATTGTATGCCTTAAAATTGGAAAACATTCATCACCGCTCTTTTTCAATACGTAGGCTATCTCGGGCAAATATTTAAATAAGCATATCGGTACGTGTTCACATATTCACTTTGAACTTAGTTATGTGACTATTAGAGGGCAGGCAGCACAGAGTTTTAATGCTTAATCGAAAGACTAACGACATCAACACTTAACTCGTTATACAAGCATGCATAGTGAAAACTCTTCTCTCTAACGATAGTTTTTTATTCGCCCACCCCCCTCCCCCCACCACTCATTTTGTTATACTTTAAAATTAACTATAAATTATTAGTTGGTTGCATTGCCTGGTATTGGAGAGATTGGAGAGAAAAGTTTATTAACTGAATCTGAACTAAACTAAAAATTTTTCATTTAACTCGATTTTGGTTCATTAAATTACTCCTTAGAGTGAAGAAGAACATGTTCATTATCAAATGTATATATTTAGTATATATAGTCTATGCGTATATATGTAATAAGCATATATAAGGACTAATGCTATTAAAATTATTTGAATTTTTTTTTTTTTTTTAGATTTTTTAAAATATCCAGCAAACGCTGGATTTCTTTAATAATAAGAGAGATAAAAAAAATCAGAGATTATACCCAAGTGCCTAACTTATATAAATAACTGGATTCCCATCGGTATTGCATTTAACATCGTGCCTCTTAAACAAGCTATGCTTGTACTGCTTGTTCTTAAATTTGTGGCGTTCTTTTTGGTTTGCGACTTTAAGTAAATAATGAATGAATCCCTTAAGCATTAAGAAATTTCCTCATTACTTATAAGGCATAAGCTTAAATAGTTGGATCGTTCGAAAAAAACTAGTAGCTGTAGCTGTTTTTGCGACGCTGTGCTATATTCGCTATTGACGTTCTGTCCCTTTTTAAGACATTCAATGAATATTACACCATGCGTGTCCTAAAATAGGGCACCATGCCTTTGTCAGACGACTTTTGCGTTTCTGGTCGCTTTGGACGGTTGCCAAGCTCAAATATCGTGTGAAATATCCCTTTTATCTCACATAAATAGCTGCAACTCGTATTTATTCTTAATCGAAAGTAAGCAAACACTTCGAACGGAGCTTTCTCATGGACAAATGTTTATTCAAAGTAGTAAATGCACCTTCAGATATCTGTAAGTAGTCAGCTATCTCAAGCAACTTCACTTTCTCGTCGCCAAAACACCTTTTTTGTGCACTTTTTTCATGTTTTCTCGAACAACCGGCGAATTCGGGCAATCAGAGCATTAAGCATCGTAGATGTTGCCACGTTTACAAGCAGCAAATTCCTTTGCCCGATAAAACAGAGGGTAAATAATACTTGTCAACAGGTCTGATTGCTTTGCCTGAATGGACTTTTTTTCCATTAAAGAGGAAAGTTTTATCAGTATACGAAAATTGGGTTCTCCATCGTTTCGAAAATTGCTTTGGTAATGTCACTAAAATCACGCTAACTTTTACACTAGCAGTCGGAATCTCATCAAATTGTAACACAGAAATTGATAAATTATGGATTTAGCAATAAAACCTACATGTGATCCTACGAACTTATTGAGAGATGTTTTGTTGTAGTTCGCTTTAGACGCATTACCGAAGAATGAGGGGTATATTCATTTTGTCAGAACGCTTGCAACGCTCAGAAGGAAGCTTCAGAGACCTTACAAAGTATATATATATTCTTGATAAGCATCAGATTCTGAATCAATTTAAGCATGTCCGTCTGTCCATCTTTGTAATGTCTGTTGTAAACATTCTCTTGGCCGCAAAAACGGAGCTGTCAACTTCGTACTTGGCATTGGATGTTCTTTCACACATATTGATATTGGGAATAAGCGAAATCGGTCGAAGGACATGCCTACAGCACTACGTAAAGTGAGAACACCCCTGCCTTTCAAAAAGAAAAAAAAATGGGTTTTTTGCTCATTATTCATAAACTACACCAGATAAATTTACGCATGCTTGAACGTATCTTCTATGGGCGACATCAATATTGAATTTGTTTTTCAATACCTTTATAACAATAAAAAACAAGCTTTAAAAACTTCATATACCCGTTTCTTGGCCTCTTTCAAACTTGGAATGCACCGAAGCATGTCCGTCTGTTCACCTATCCATCTGTCCGTTTACCCAACAATGTAGTATCTGTCGTAAACATTCTCCCGTTAGCGGAAGTGCAGGTACCGCCTAGGAATTTGCGATACAATTTGGAAGTGACCAAAACTTTTCAAAGGACTTGCCTACAATGCCCGCACGCCTATTCGACAAAAACTGAGAACATATTTGTTTTGCGTGGTTTTTGCTCATTACTTATAACAGAAACGCGGTATAAATTTTTATTTTTATTATGAAAATAGAGAAAATCAGCTGCGTCCACCCAATATCATAGAATATGAAAATGTAGTTCTTTTCCTTATTTCAATCTTTATCAGGACAACGACGATGGGCTCACGACCGAATATAATTTTTATGCTTAACGATCCTAAGAAGAAAGCCGCAGAAACTTAATCTTCCTCTTTTTGTTCCTTCTTCCGCAGTAATTGCCTGACACTCTTTATGTTTGCTTCTAATTTGAATGCGGTTACTTCTGAGTTGCGAATAGAAAAGCAACGGAACGTTAATCTGTCCCTTTTTATTACTTTTACTTAGCTTCTGTAATACATCCGTAGATACATTGCAGTTCAAAATTATTTAACTTAAAACGTGCGTAGAATTACATTAAAAATTTTCGGGCTGAACATAAAGGCAGCTACGCTTATTCACAGCATGTTTGTACGTGCATTGATAAGCACTCATCATAGCAGTATCCCATTGAATCATATCTTTACGGCATTATGGCAACTTGAAAGTATGTTCATGGTCATAAGTGATCGTTCCATAGAAAAGTTACTGAATCTTTTGATGGACACCAAGTTGATGAATAATGTGAAATTTTTGGAGAAAAAAAAATTCTTTTCTTCGTATGGCGCAATTTTCAGACAACCCTCGCAACATAAAAGCATCTCTATAAGGTATCACGTGGAGAACGATGCACAGTTTAACTATGTGAGGCGTTAATTGAAACAGCATGTGAAGTTAACGAAAAGTGAAACTCTATGAACGGCACTTTATCGTTTGTTTGTTGTATAAATATAGAAACGACATCTCAAAAAAAAAACACTTTACTAAATTTAGAATACACAATAAAAAGCCTCCAGAGTAAAGAATTAATTATTTTGGGTGTTTTGGATGTTCCGCTATATTAACTCGTAGCTGTAATAGCTTTGGTTACTCAGCGTTAACTCACAGATTGCATGCAAATCAGGAGATTTAAATATTTCGTGAGAATTTAAGCGTTCCTCCACTTGGTTTCCTCGACCATTTTGCAAGCAATTCGAGTCAAGTCATCGACTACTCACCAGACTAAGTTTCTTTTCTTTCTCTTTCTGTTAATATCTTACAAAGTTGTTTTTTTTTTTCCTTTTGAATACATGAGTTTTGTAGCCGGTAATGCAGGGAGTTAAAGTAATTGTTAGTTGGCTTATTCTAAAAAGTATTAAACAATAATTGTTATATCCATGATCTACTCGTGTAGTTTGGTTTTTTTTTTTCGATAGTTTTTCCACGCTTGCACCACCTTTTGTAATATCAACAAAAAAGAAGTTTTTGCTGCCCGCTCGTAACTGAGAAAGATTGCTCCATAAAAGCAAACAGATTCCATTTAATGTTATTGTGTTATTAATAAGATGTTCTATCTGTATTGTAATGCCAAAGGCTATAAGTTGGGTTCGGCCTTATTAGCTTGCAAGGTTTCTAATTTGTTGTTGCAAGGTAGGTTGGTAACGCATAAAAAAAAAAGTTTCTCACTTACTTATACCGATTACTCAACTTGGTCTCACAAATGCTTGGTCTCCCGCTGATGCCTTTTAGTAATTTAATTGAAATTAAAAGTTTGCTATCATTTTGGGAATTCTTGACAGTATAGAACAAGATTATTACTAAGGAGTACAAATATTATTAAAATGTAAATATTAGTTGTTGTATGTACAGTAAAAAAAAAAAAAAATTGCATCGGAACTTCATTTTGCATAACATCGCTTTTCAGTTTAGCTCTCTTTTCATCCCATGATGTCTTCTCTTCACCTCCCTGCGCATATGCATACGTACGGCTTAATGATGCACAAACTAAGGGTGATGCATAAATCATATCATTTGCATTTGCAGACGTACACATATCCATTCACATGCTCACGTTCCATTCAAATGTACAATGCATTCTTAATCTTTGGTTGTGACTTATATCCATCATCAATATTATAAAGTTAGGGTGAAAGTTTCTTCCTTTTTTCTTTTTTCTTTTTTTTTTCTTTTTTTCTTTTTGATTATTTTCTTCTTACTGATGATTCCAGTATTTGTTTTCGTTTTTTCGTTTATTGTTTTGTATTTCGTTTACGTTTTTACTAAATGCTCAACGGGAGTTGTCATCTTGTCATCCATTACCCTAAGGGTTTTCTCTCTACATTAATGTTTCAAAACATATAAATGCAAACACTCAAATAGAAAGGCACATACACATATACATATGCGTATATATATACAATCCTGTAGAAAAATATTTTGCAATATCAAATAAGAATATGAAAAAGAAACTATGGGAAGAACAACCTTCATAAATACCCAGAAACGAAACGCAATTGTAACGCATTCATAGCTTGAAGATTCTTTATTGTCATCATCTTTATATCAAACTCCGAAGATTATAGTTTATCTACTTAATCGTCTCGTTTGTAACGTCCAAAGAAAATCATCAAATATCTCTGCGTGAATATCTTTGATTTATACGAGACATTTAATTTAGGTAGACCCAATCAGTCCCCTGCGTATAGCCTTTAAGCAGATGCAACTACAGTTGGTATAAAATTTAAAAAGTTCTCGCACCGAAATTTTCAGATTTTCAAGAATATTTGCACTATTTGCGAACACTAAGATGGCGTTCTTTCTTTTTAACCACCAACGTGTCTACATGTATAGGACACATCCCCTAGGTGGCTAATTAAATAATAAAAAAAAAAAAAAATTCTACGGAGATAACACAGAACTGTGGGCCGATCAAGCGTCACTTGTCAGGTTCTCAGCCGCTTGCCCTGCTGATGCCCAATAATCTATCGCAGCTCATCGGTCTTTAACCGCATTGTCCGCTTTGACACCTTCACTACCAAGTTGAACTTAAGCCGTTGCGTTTTTTTCGTGCCCCTCTATTTGTAAACCTTCGTGACCACAATCATGCCCACATGCATAAGGAAATAGGCTCCATGCCTAGAAACGTTTTATAAAGGCGGTATCGAATAGTTCTTCAAGAAGGGGTATCTCTCTTTAACAGAAAATTGTACTCCTTTCGTAAGGGCTTTCTTTCATTGTCCGAGATGTTTCCGAGATCATAATCATAAGACTTCCCCGTTTAAAGACACAGTAAAGATTAGTTTCTAGTCTTCTTAAGCCATAAGGAGCCCTAGACGCAAAGTAGACATACTTCTCCACCCATTAAAGAAAATGCGAAAGAGTTGCAATTTTTTGTGATCTTAAACCTTTTAACTGAAGATCCCCTGAGAAAGCCTTCCCGTGGTAAGCTTATATGAAATATCTTTCACTTTGAAATTTATTTAGTAATTTTCGTTTATTTTTTATTTTGTCCGTCAGCGGACATATGTGGATGTCTGCTGTAATTTGCAATTCCTTGAGCCAAGAGATTTCGCCTAAAAGTACTCGCAAACTTTTCTGGACCTTATCTAAAAGCCTTAGATCATTTTAGAAACAAACATTTAATATAATTTTTAACTCAACTCATTTTTGAAATTCACTTGCCTTCAATCGCCTTCCTTTTCATACTTTCCGCTTTAAAGTCCTACAAAGCAAGCATCTATCACGCTGTGAATATTGTTTCGTAAGACACCGACAAAAAGAATGCAGAACCGCGTGCTACATCTGGTAATATGAAACTTAAAACCCGATGAATTAACCACAACGATGCTCACCATTCTTTTTTAGGTGGAAAATTTGTTGCGAGCTCTTCTCTCATTGAAAAGTCAGTCATATTTCGCATTTATTTTATCATTTTTCTTGATGACGTCTTACCATAAAATGACTTTAATCTCCTTTGTGAACATATCGCAACATAGCACAACACTTGACTAATCATAAATATTGCTGTTGGATGTGTGATTGTTCGAATTGATTTATGTAACGTGCCATCGTTTGCTTGTAACTGTTAGTGTTTTTTTAATTTAATTTCGTCTTCAAATTACTTGATTATTGTAGGGAAAGTTTGCAATTTCTTTAGACTTTGCTCGCTTCCGCACAATTTATATTATAAAAATACTTTCCATTGCATAGATTTTCGTTTGTGGCAAAAAACGTGCAAGAATGAATGTCTTCCCTTAACTTAACATGAGTAACAAAAGAAAAATATTCAATATCTGGAAATGTGTTTATAAACGAATTAAATTCAAATACTCATTGCTTGTCCTATAAAGCAAATACATTAAGGCTGATTTTAGGCGGTCTGATAGCTGAACTTGATCAAGTAGAACAGTAAAATATACTTAAATTTTTCTTCTTTCGCAAAATTCCCAACTGCATGACTAACAAGAAAATCGTACTGTAAAAGATTTGCACTGAGGCACGAGGTTCTCACTGGTTAACAGAGAAAACCAAACATTACTGTTTACATAATATGCACAGATATATATATATATATATATATATATATGTACGAGTGTACAAAAGTATGTTTTGTAAAAAAGTTATTTTGTGGAAATAAAAAAAAAAAATTCAAAAACCAAATGTGGAGGAAAGAAAAAATAAACAAAACCTGCGAATAGTTTTAGGAAGATGTCTGCACCACTCAGGCTTGTTGATGAGTTCTTTTTTTATAAACATGACAATATATTTTTATTTCATTTAGCTTGATTTCCGATTGTCTTCCTCTCTTTGTTCTATGCAAAAGCGCCTTTCAACCGTACGAACATTTGCTTACGATTCACATTTGTATTCTTTCAACTACATACCAAGGCAGGATTGTCTGCAAGCTTAAAAAGCATATTGAGTCTTTCATAACGTACGATTTTAAGCCGATTTAACGAAGAGCTTCTCTCTCCTATTCATTGATCGCTTAAAATTCGAACTTTTACTTTCGCAGTGAAGGCGGTGCTTGCTTACTCTAATATAAAGATTTAGTGTAACAAGTTGAAAAATCGCTTTCACCTCAGACAAGAGCCTGTAAAGGGAAACACAATTTATTAAACTGTAGCGCGTCAGTCGGTTAATACCCTAGTCAGTGCAGGTGAGCCTACAAAACATCTGCAAGAGTTTATAATTCAATTTTCTGGCGACACTTCTTTTGTTTATTAAGGAAACAATTCACACTCTTTGCTTTGCTGGAAGCTTAAGCTTTTAATTGTGTATATATATAGTTATGGGCGTGTTACGGGTATTTCTTTCTATTTGTGGTTACCAAATAAGTACGAATGCATAGAGAGCTCTTTATCCCGGTTTTCACCATCATGAGCGATTGAAAAGTAAAATAAGAATACTTTGTAAAAAGTTCGTCATTATATATATATATGTATATACACATATATCATATCATATCATATATACACATAAATCATATCTTCTCTGTCCGATGGTGTTTACTATAAACTATTCTACAAAGGAACAACAAGGAGACTAAACAGAATTTTACATAGATCCTTCGGGTCGTCGCAATGATGATCTGCTCTAATAATAATAAAATATCTCTTTCAACGGCATTTCCCTATGGTATGGGACCGTCTTCAAAACCAAAAATTTGCATTTTTGCAAGTTTCAAATCACTCGTCATTGCTCTATTTCTATGTGACGTTGCTATCACCCTTTTGGGTGATAGCTTTCAATGCACCCTAAATCACTTGTTGTACAAGGGTATATTAAATTTGTACGGATGTATTCAACATCTACATGGACTTGAAATAGACCCTCTCTGTGTTATACCTATTGCCTTATCTGTCCATCTGTCCACCTTATTTTCTTGGGTTTAGTCTATAGACCGCAATTTTTTATATATTTTGATGATATTTTGTGCACTGACGTATTTTTACCCAGGGACGAACGCAATTGAAAATGTCTACGATCTGTCTACTTTTTAGACCACTTCCCTTATAAAACTTTGTTTTGAAAAGTCGTTGTATGAATAACCGTAGAGCGTTTAGGGCTGTAGCCCACTATAGTGTCCTGTTTGTTTATAAGGTGTTGGTGGTATACCTTTTCCACTGACTCTTTCTTTTTATCACGATGTGTCGATACCTTCTTGCAATTTTGGTGAATGGTTGCGCACTAGGAACAGTAATAAATTCTTGCTAATGCGCAGTTATTTCTTTATCGTAATCGCTTTAAAACCTACAGCCAGAAGTGAAGTAAATTTTAAACCAATGAAAACCTAAAAAGCAGAAATGCTCGATAAGCGTAAAGCAGTGATATTTGCTTTCGTCTCATGTGAGCATATATAAGCGGTTCCATCCTAACTTGTATAGCCAAAATAATCTGAAAAACGTAGTTGATAGATACCTGGTATGCGCTTGAAATAGAATGCATTCTGCCTTTCTCTTCCATAATTTGATTGAGTTTTGTAAAACAAAATCTTCCATAAGTGTCCTCGTACCTTCTCTCTGTTTTCCTTCCACTCTTCCTGTCTTTCTCTCTCTTTCTGTCTCTCTCTCTTTTTCTGTTTCTCTCTCTCTTTTTCTGTTTCTCTCTCTCTTTTTCTGTCTCTCTCTCTTTTTCTGTCTCTCTCTCTTTTTCTGTCTCTCTCTCTTTTTCTGTCTCTCTCTCTCTTTCCCCCCTCTCTCTCTCTCTTTCTCTCTCTCTCTCTCTCTCTCTCTCTCTCTCTCTCTCTTCCTCTCTCTCTTCCTCTCTCTCTTCCTCTCTTTTTGCTTCTTCCCACACCCCCGCTCGCATTTCGCATGTAACCACGTATTAATACAATTGAAGTACAAAAGAATAGAATTTTCTTCATAGCCGACGCAATGTTTTCTTGGATTGTTCTTTGCGCGTCCCAGTATGCATAGATTTACGAGTATATGTGAATGTGTGCACATCCTCAATATGAAAAATTCAGTCACTACTTTAGAAGAATTTTTAAGTATCGACCTATAGGATAATGAATTCTTCCTAAAGTACACACTAGAGAAGACAAATTTGTAATTTTATCATGCAAAGGTGCAGTTACCAGTTAACTAATTTAAAGGTTACAGATTAAAAGTATTAAACGTAAATACCAGCAAGATGGTATAAGCTCAAAAGGGAAGGAAACGAAAGGGCGTCAGATTGAAAACTTTAATCACAAAAACCAAATGCACAAATTAAAAATTTATTCTGTTACCGGAAAGGTAAGTTGCTCGTGTTGTTTGTGCATTCAGTTTGAAATGCGAATGTATTGTTAAATTTACGATCGTAGAAATGCTTTAACAATATTCGCATTCTCCATCCGTACGAAATGAAGACATAAATAAAGGCTTTGCAAAGGTATCTTCATTCTATTTGTAAACCACCACCACCAACGCGACATGTACGTTTAACATTTAAATACATTTACCGTTGTCTATATGTACATATGTATATAAATGCAGTCTTGAAGAAAGAAAACTAATGTATTTCGTTGCGGGAAAATGAAACAGCAGGCGTTTGTCTGTTTTCGTGGTATTTGCATTCCTCAACTTCCTGCATATTGTACATATTTAAATACAATAAACAACCTTTTGTGTTTACCTCCTTCGATGCAACTGTAGACATGCACGCAACTTTTCTCCTTCATTTCGATTTTATAGTTTTCTTTTAATTTTAATTTTAAAACCAACTATAACTTACACTAACACAGAAAAGAAAAAAAAGCAGTTCTTTGTTTAAAATTCATCAGGCATCTCTTTAAAAAATGTTATTCAAATCACTTAACAAAAGTTGGAGGGAAACTTAAATGGTCTCCGTTGAGGAAGAGAAGCCGCAGCAATAATCTAAAAAAATAGTTCTTTATCGACAATGTTTTTGTGTTGGGAGAAAAGATTGTAGAAAAAGAGGCTATTCAACACTTACTTATATTTTCAAAAAAAAAAAAAAATATTGTAGGCGTTTTTAAAAGAACATTACAGCCGACCATTTAATGCCCTACGTTAATTCGTCCTGTACAGTTATTCTCCCGTTTTGATAACTATACATCAAAGATTCCATACTATGCTTATGCAAAAGTTGTTGATGAAATCTCGCATGTTGGAGAACATCCAAAACGTCACATGGCGTGATCCAAACCTAGCAGACTCAGTTTATTTCCCAAAAATTTTATTATATTTCAGTTTCTGTCATACAAAACTCGAAATTATATTTTCTCTCCGTATAAGAGCTTGGGTTTTATGATAACCCTTAGGTCTAAAAAATAGACCTATGTGATCCAATTTCCCTACTGTTCATTTTTTTGCTTAACTTTTTACAGTAAACAGATTTTCATCATAAAATATTAAAAATTAAACCTCTTTCTGAAGGGCTTACTGCGCATGAGAGATCTTAGTTAGAATAGGGTTCAAGAAATAGACCCAAGTAGTTCAAATTGGATCACTTATATTTTATGTCAAATTACTATTGTGAACAAATTTTCATCATAAAACATGAGGCCTTTTTGGCATGTAAGTGTCCCTTGAGAATCCTCGGGTGCGATGGTAACCAAGAAATAGACCTACATGGCCTAAATTCGATTTTTTCTGTCCGCTTACTATTGTGGATCAATTTTCGCCGTGAAATATTGAAAATTCGACCTTTTTACCATACAAAGCTGCCCTTTTCGTGGAAAAGGTTATATGAGAGAAGTTTCAAAAACTTGCCCCAATCGAAGCAAATTTAGAATTTTGAAATACTATTAGACAGCGAGTTTTGTCCAACAACTTTCAAAGTTGCAATTTTTATGCGCGTGTTAGTTGCGATCGAAAGAGTGGACCGATCCGAATCATTTTCGAAGCATTCGTCCTTGCATCGAAATTCATCAACATATCAAATTTCATTATCCGATCATATCATCGTATCATATTTCAGACAACCAGAAGGGCAGACAAGTTTATGTGATGCCTCTACCTCAAATCCTTCTCGCTGTTGCATACATCCGCACAAACTTAACGTGCCCTTGTATCGCAATCGGTGTAGGGTATAAAGAGCACTTTTTTATTAATAAAAATTTGCAGATCGACTTGTAGAAAATTGTCTACGTATTCCGATAAAGAATGTCATTTTGCAGATACTCTAGACAACTCGAGCAAAATGAATAAAAATTACAACAGTTATGTTGTTGGCCGCTTCGACAAATCATGCTTCGAGAAAATCGCTTTTAAAGTTTGTAAATATGTCATAGACATATTTTTTTATTATAATACATTTTTGATTATCGTTTGCCGTTGATCTACAATTCCAAAATCATGTAACTGATCTTCCCAGTCCGAATACTTATTTTCATCGTTTGTCCTCGGATGATAGAGAAAATGCAAGCAAAAATTATAATTCTATAGCGCAATTCATAATCAACTCAATTTCATGCCAAGCTTTAATTTTATTGGAAGATTTCGAGTCGCTGTCAGCCTCACATCTGCGCAACTGGGAGCATCAACAACTAACGTTTTTCTCGCGCTAACGTTTTTTCTGGTCGCAAACGCTTCTCAACGAAGATATGTAGTTTTGAAAAACGCTTCGTGGATTAATCGAGTCGGAAACCAATGGGCGATACGTTGGGCGTTGGACTTCCCAGCAAGAAGACTTTTCTTGGCAACGACTTTGCTTCCGGAAAGTTTGGGAAAAGCCTGAAATTTCTTTTTTCCACATATTTTGGAAGGTCGATTGGGCAATTCAAGACCAATATATATAAAAATCGCTGCTCTTGTCACTTGGACAACGGTTACTTTACTTGTATTGTATGGTCACAATCATCTGTTTATACAGAGTCATCTGTCAATATCTAGGCACACATATATCGTATAACAAGGATTTTAATCGATTCAATCACTTTCTGCGAGCACCAAAGCAAAAGCTTTTCGTCTTCCATACAATTTTTAAAAGTAAGGACCTAACCTGCTTAAGCCTTAGTTACTTTGACTTGAGACTTCTTTTTCGCGTTGTTGCACAACATTAGTCAACGGATGCTACTCGGATTTTATTGTAATCTTATTTCTTATTGTTTTTGGTTTAAGCAAGCTTACAAGCCCATAATTTGTTTATTAATAGCACAGCAATAGCGAGACGAAGACAAAAACTCTTCAGGGGTGTGAAGCTTTCAGTAATTTCATTAAAAGTTTTACCTAACTTTTCGGGCCACAATCATATAAATTTATAAAGAGCCAATATTTTCATAAATTTGGCTGCAATTGTCGCTCGACGAGAGTTGTAAATAAAAAAAATTTGCATAATTTTGATTGCCTTAGATATTAGAATTTTTTCAGTATTATCCTGTTACGCAAAGAACAACTCGCATATAGAGAGACACAAAGGCTAACGCAGACTTCACTCTGACTTTAGTTTGTAAAAAGTTCATAACTTCTTGCTCTCTTAAGATAAGTACAGTGGAATATTTTTGTATGTAGAAACTATAGCTTTTCGTATATTTTTTCCAGCAAGGCTTGCCGATCTTGAAAAGTTCGTTATCTAGAAATCATTTGAGAAAAAATACTTAACTGATCTTTATGCACATATTTAAAATAGTGTTAGTAAAATTACTTGTTTTGGGAATTGTGTATGCACATATATATATGTATTTATAAAGATGCGTGCCTATGCAAACATATACAAGTACAAATACGCGTATACACACATAATAATTTTTTCAATCTATTTGTCTATATAACAATGAAAAAATTTCAATTTTAAAACTGATTGGTGCGATAATGCGATTGAAGACACTAACAGCCGCCTCATAGCATTGTAACCGATCATCAGTCATAATAGTTTGCAACTGTATTTATTTGCCATAACTTTGGTGAGTTTGTATTAAATTTGGCATTACCGAGCAATAAAATAGCAACAAAATTTTTCAATATCAATTTACTTAAAAAAGATAAGTCAGAAAAAAAAAAAAATGGTCGTAACTAGGCATCACGTGTTGGTTATGATGCCTCTGTGCCCATACCCAGAGTACGGTTGTCAGTATTCTTCGATTATTGCAATATTTTGCTTTACCATTCCACGGGTAAGTTTTCGATTGAAAAACGTTGAAATCAATCAATATTTAATATGCTGCCGATGATCCACATTATTATGTTATATTGAACATGACTTTCCAAGTTAGCATTCAATCCAACATTTGTACATTAGTTCGTAAAATATTATATATATATATATATATATATGTCATGTTTGTATACGTTTCATGGGCAAAGGGATATCACGGATAGGAGATGAAAAATGAACCACGAGTAGCAGTAAAAGGCAATAATTTTCGTAATTAAATTATAAAATGCAAATAAGTTATCCACATATCAAAGAGTTAGTTAGGTCTGTCCATGCGCTACATTCCGAACTAAATGTTTTTCATTTTCACATCGACGCATCAAATGCACTGCTACTTACCTCGCAACTGGTGTGCACGCTCGAGGGAATAACAGTTTCCAACTCTGATAGCCATCGATGGGTGGCTCGGTTAGAAAATATCATACATGCATGACAATGAAACACATCCTGTGTGCTAGTAAGTGAACATGACAACTCATTAAAATCGCTTCAAAACCTGAATAATAAAGTTTCACCTTAACTATGCATGAGACCCAAAAAGCGGGAGATCAAAACCTCAAGCTATCAAATACTACTAGAGTATAACGTCATCCATAGAATCGAAGTACGATAACTGTTAGTTAGTAAAAGCAAATTTCTAAGCAGCAGTTCAAACGCCCAATGAATTATATTGAACGTAGTAATTGGGATTGCTTTAAATCGGCTTAAGTCTGAGAGAATCTTGAAATTTACATGATTGTTAACTTTAACGTAAAGGGAGCCTTGGGAAGGCAATAAGCTCCAGCCGTAATATTAATGTCAAAAGGCGTCTGAAAGATGAAGGCTTTAAGTAATAAGGTCGTTTGTCTGCTCATCAATAAATGTATAATTTATCGTTCACAGTCACTATTGCAATCGAGAGTTGAAAGCATTTGGCTTAGGCCTTAAGTAGATTTTCATTTGAGGTTTTCTTTACAGCAATGTTACCCAAGAACACTTTCCATAATATATGCCAACACAAATAAACGCAAATTTTATAAATATATATGTATATACACGCATCTCTATATATATTTAACATTGTGCATACGTACCGCCATAAGATACGTCCCCTTTTTCCGAAGGACATAAAGTGCTGCACGTACATACACATGTACATATATGTTATTATCACTTAATTTAAATTAAGAATTCGTAACTTTATGAAACGTTACTCGGCAGATATAATTCTCATCAAAGTCAATCAGCAACTTGAACGAATGAATATGCATTCGGTTTTAAACACAATTAATAACTTTCAAAAACTACTCTTGTGTAAAAGTGTCGAGCATCTAGTTTAAGGTTTCCAATTTATTACTTCTGCCGTTATATTTCACATATACACCGTAACACACAGATTTGCACGCACTTACACACTTACACACATTTATTTATTATCGTATGCAAAATTTTCAATATTCAAATTGAATGAAATGAAAGCTAATGAAAGGTTTACGAACCTTTGAAAGCTTGACAG
Source organism: Glossina austeni (assembly GCA_000688735.1). Classification (NCBI taxonomy): domain Eukaryota; kingdom Metazoa; phylum Arthropoda; class Insecta; order Diptera; family Glossinidae; genus Glossina; species Glossina austeni. The sequence continues at coordinate 738,334 of KK502492.1, read as the reverse complement.
GTATCTTTTACGAGAATTAATGCTTTGTTTTTAAAATTTTCATAAATCATTATTAAAATTCCTTTTGACTTGTTTGTTAACAAGCTTTGTGGAGTAACACTTCATAATATATGATAATGTATGATAATCTTGAAAAATAAGTCAATATCTATAAAATTCATCCATCCATTACTTCAAGTAAAGTTTCTCGCAATTGCGGAGTACCATGAGTTTGTTAGTAAAAACAAATCGCTGAAAAGACGAAGCACTTGTATATATACACCATATAACACTTGCATATATATATATATATATATATTTATATATATAGTGCGCAACGTTGCCTTCCAAAGTCTACTTGTTCTTTCTTTCGAATGGTGTAAATTTCAATGTCTCTAGAAGCTGCTTTTTAATTGTGTATCGAAGTGTGAAGGCATGAGTGTCGAAGAAGTTCCAGTGCCAGTATGGCACTGCATCTTACTTTGTTCTAAACTGAACCCGTAGAAATGCCTTAGCTGACTTGTGGTGAAAATGTTAAGAAACGGTCTCCGAAATTTCATTTAAACAAACTTAAGTTCGAATTAAACTACGAACCTTTTTAGACCTTTAATGAAACCGCTACTTCGAAAGGATATCAAACGCAGCTAATGAACTTTGCAGGCAAATGACCTCGAAAGAGTAATTTTGCAGGCAAATGACCTCGAAAATGTGATTTTGCTTAATGTCAATGTCCGTCCCGTGTCCTGTAAAAACTAGCCACAAAGTGATCTTGGCCTGGGGACATCTTCCGATTATGGCATATTCCCAAGAATATGTCTTCTTTTGGTTAGCACTGGTTCTGATCACTGCAGTTATATTAAGCAGGCCAGCAACTCTACAAAGTTAAAAATGTACCAGAATGTCTCGATTATTTCTTCACCTCGAAGTTTCTAATGCGAGGGTATCCACCAGTTGCCCGCTAATATTTTGATCATCAATCTTGGCAACAAGTATGTTCTGAATGAAGCTGAATTCCATCAAAGAACGTTCACTTTGAATTTGCACACCCAATGTATACCTGTTAGGAACAATCATTTATCGGTGGATAGTAAACTTTTTCGTGATAGTGTTTCGTCATTCATTGCGTTGGGGATAAACACATGAAAGTAACTTAATCAACAATTAAATAAAGTTAAAAAAAATTTCTTTTGAAGCAAAAATAAAATATCTGTAGACTCTCTACAAAGTGATCCGTTATCGATATGACTAATATTGTGCATTTTCTATGTGCTTATAAATCTTCATTTTCATTCGAAAATGGAAAGCATGGTAACGGCTTCACTTAATGAAAACAAAAATTAAAATGGTTTTGGATCAAAATTAATCTCGATAGTAATAGGCAGCAATGCCAATGTAACCTTGTAGCTGTCTTGTTAAAAATTTCAATCATTCATTGGTTCAATTTGGATAAAAATTGATCATCTTGGATAAACAGAAACACACTATCGAAAAATCATTTCTTTGGTCTGTAGCAGTAACCATTTGTTGGAGAATTTAAAATGTGTTGTTACTCTCATTAGAGATAATAGGACGTTCGTCTGATCACTCCTCGGCTTAACATATATGTTACCCAAATTCTCATATATAAAATAATGGATGATTACTGGAATCAATGACTGTGATGGATGAAAAAGAACAAGTCAAGCAACTGATAAAAAGTTGCTTATCCACTACCCATAAGGTATTAAGCGTTGACCACTGTTTGTAGCTCGTTCTCTATATCTAAAAATACCTTATCTGTTATGACTTTTATATCGTTCTTTACAAGTCGTTACCTATTAATCATTATTCAGTATCTGTGGTTCGTTATCCATATATAAAAATCCTCCCCTATGCCTTATATATCTCCTCTTAAAAGTGTCCATTATCTGTTAGCTATTAACCGTTGCCTAGTGTCTGTGGCTCAAAATCCCTTATTCATTATGTCTTCTCGGCCTGCAATTTAATTTAAAAATCTTTTAATCCTTATGCATATAATATGCTGTCCCTAAGAAGATGCCGTCATCCGCCAGGCTGCGTAGTTCATCCATCATCTATATATTTAAAAGTACATTAAAAGTTCTTCATTATTCAGGCACTTGTTCCGCCGAAAAAGTTCTACTTGTAGGAAAAGGCCATAAAAAGTACCCAAGCCGAACATTTATTAAATATTTGATAAATTTGTTAAATATGTAAAAATTCTCTTCTACCGTAAACACACTTAAACACTTACTTATGCTTGTGTACACAAATATACACGCATACACACACACACACACACACACACACACACACACACTTTTATATTTATATACACACTTGCAAATGAGATTTATGTACTCATTAAAAGTTTTTCTTTCTCTTCGTCTGATACACGCAATTAAGTCGATATTTTAGTTTGCACCCAAAAAAATAGAAAACAAGGTTTCTCTTATCAGCAACCGTAGAAAGGAAAGTTTTGCGAAAAGAAAACGTAAAAAAAAAAAAAAAATCATATGAACGATGTCACTTTTTAGATTTTTCACAATTTATTCACATATGATAGCGCTATGAGCTCTTATAAGTTTTTATATAATTTTGCGCGGTAAAAAATTAATGTAAAAAAGAAAACAGAAAAACGATAAAGAAATATAACGACATGCCGAACATTTAATTCAGCGGAAAATGCGAACAAAACATCATTCAAAGAAGAGTAAACTCAATGAAATTACTGAAAATAATATTTAAAAAGTTTCCAAAAATCGATTTATGTGATCGATGACCTTGAAGAAAGGGAAGGGGAAAGAAAATTGCTATTGAAAATTTTTCGGGCGACTTTGAGCCTTGGAAGTTTATTTGAATTTTGGACTTGAATTTTTTTAATGGTTCACAAGCCGCCGTTCACTGTTACCGTAACCAGAAAAGAAAAAACAAATATTGGGAAATTTGCAGTTAGCGGTGATGTCAAAATTAATCCGTTTCCGTTTTCTAACGATTCGTAGCCTGAAGTGAGTCACAGGCTCGCAACCAGAATGAAATTCCATCTGGCGGATAAGTAGCATCCAATAAATTCAAAACTTGCGACGCAGATGTGTTGAGGAACTGTGTATGCCATTATAGGGTCGCAATCGCAGTATCATTTTTAATAATTTCCTTGCAAACCATTAACAGAACCAAAGTTTGTGCAGAACTGTCAACCCCATTCTAAATGTTCCCCTGACCGCAAAAATTGCGCTATAGCTTTCGAATTTGGCAGAAACATCAACTGTTCTTGCACGCACGTTGGTGTTGAAAATGGCCTAAATCGGTCAAAGCACACGACTAAAGTGCAAGATAAACCGACAGCACCGCCGCTTTTTCGTTACTTATAAACTACGGCAAACATTTTCGCGTGTATTCGACAAAAATCGAAATAATCAACTACGACCGTCCAACGTTAAAGCGTTTTCCTAAATGTTTTGGCCTTTTTGACCATAAAGATAGTGAACATAATTCGAAATCAGGCAATATTTAGCCTGCGTACAAAAGTTTATGTGTATAAATAGGTTGTTTGGCTAAATTTGCGTTCAAGATGGGATCTCCTTTCTGGGTTTAAGGCTCATATAGACTCATTTCCAAGAAAAATTCTCCATTTCAAATACTGTAAACAAATCATTCTGATCAACAAAAAGAAGAATTTCTTTACGTTTCGTCGTTGCAAGTGCTAAGACAAGCAATACAAAAAAATATTTAATAATCATTCATAACAAGTGTGGTGTGAATGTTCGAATCAAGTTTACAAGATGAAGATTATAGAGAACCAAAACGTTTGCTAAGGATCCTAAGGATACTTTTTGCACGATGATAGAGATGGAAGCACCTTTTAAGAAGCACTCCCAAATCCATTTTTCAAAAGGTCAAAACAAGTAGTAAATAATTCTCGTTTATCTATGGATTCAAAGATGTGTCCATCAGACCGTGAATACCTAAATCCTTGCTTGCTAAAGGAGATGGGGTTAATCGAATATGATAAGGTAGACGTTCCTATAGAACTCATGGACGCACTGCACGTTGTTCTCGCTTCTATGAAAGATATTGAAGATGAAATGAAAAAATGCTTTTTCTATTCTCCGCTTAACTGTGAAGGCGTTGCTAAAGCTATTAGCTACGCTTGCACATTATAAATTTGTACGTAGTCTCGTCGCGAAGGAAAACTTTTCGCTTGTTTTGTAAAATTTTATTGCCTTTAAGTAGCAAATTTTTCCAATACTTTTAATTTAGAAAATGAAATACAAAATTTAATTTATAACTGAAGCCTTTAGCCTTTGACCTAAGCACAAGTAAGAAAATTATATTTGGTCGTGATCGAATCTTTTATACCCATCACCGTTATACCAAAAAAAAACAAAAGCAGCAAAAAACTCTATTTTCATGCACCTTAAGATGTGGTGGGAGCAGCTGATTTTTTTTATTTTCGAAATAAAAGTCTTTGTCGCATAGGCGTGTGGACGTTGTAGACGTGTCCTTGGCAAAGTTTAGGTCCCTCCAAAATTCTGTTGGAAATTTCTAGGCGATATATTAATTATCACTAGCGGGAGAAGGTTTACCACAGATACTCCATAGTTGCGCAGACAAACAGACGGTCAGACGGAGGGATGGACATGTTTATATGCATTCGAAATGTGAGACGGACCAAGAATTTATATACTTTGTGTGTGTGTATTTTTCAAGCTTGTTTCTGCCACTTTCAAAAGTATTGCAAAAAAAAAAATGCAATTTTAACACACTACAATATTGGGTAGGCGTGGTCAGTTTTTTTCCATTTTTGTAAGAGTGTTACAGAATATGCGTTCAAATTTTTGCATATATATCTGCTATAGTTTAGTAGTAATGAACAAAAACCAATTTTTAATTTCTTTTGAAAAACACACGTGTTCTCAGTTTACGTGGTGCGGTGAGTCTGTCCTTCGACCGATTTGACCCATTTTCAATATCGATCCGCGTGCAAGAACTGCTAATGTTTCTGGAAAATTTAAACTCGAAGCTTCGTCCCTGCGGCCAGGAGAATGTTTAGAACAGACGGACATGCTTAAATCGATTTAGTATTTGATGCTGATCAAGAATATATATAGTTTGTGTGGCCTGAAATGCTTCCTTCGGGATGTTGCAAACGTGGTGACAAAATGGGTATATCTCTCACAGTTCGCTGATGGGTATAAAAACACATATGCAGAGATCAGAAACATGATGAGAAAATGCGGTCAACATTAGTCGTTCTGCCGAAAGAGGACAACGGATAGTATTCCTGGAATTCCGTATCGCCGTAACCAAATACCCAGAATTTAATCAAGTGAAATGTGTAGAACGTATACGAAGCAAAGTACTTGGCTTCTGAACTGCCGCTCACAGCGAAAATATAATGTCCTCCAAATTGAATTTCATCGGAAACAAAACCTTTACGTAACGTATAGTGTAACAAAGTTAAATAGACACAAAGGTTTGTTAATGGTGCCTCCACTTAATTGTATAGAGTTAACTAAAAGCAACGCACTTTTCTATCTAACCTTCGTGAAGTGTTTGTGTTCAAACAAAATAAAAATTTGATCATGACCATGAAACTCACAAAGACACGAATGAGGGCATAGCTTGGAAACTCTCTTATATAGGGAACCAATTAAACCAAAGTTGTACGAATTAAAAAATAAAATAAAAGCACTACAGTCTGTTGGATGACTTCTACCGCTTCGACACAATAAAATTCTTCGGTCCTTTTTATGATAGAATTTTAGAAATGATAGCTTGTGTGCCTGCATGCTATTCACGAGAGCATTCGTATATAAAGGGGCCCAAAAAGTGACATTCTATTACTTTCCATATATTTTCAGCGTAAAGTACTAAAGATTTAAATATTGATTATTATCTCTTGACGTCGAAGCTTACCACAGTACACTTATACGTCAAATCGCTATTTTAAACTCTCAGAATTAGACCTTCCTATCATAAAAGGGCTTATATTTGGAGGAATGTTTCCATGGGAGAGAGATCAAAATGTAAATGCCATCCCCTTTCAAATTATCTGCACTTACGAAGTAGGTCAACATATTACTTTGCATTGTCTGTCGTAACTCGTTCTATGTGTTACATACATTCGCATTAACTTAATATACCCTACGCCACAAGTATGTAATTTATTTGTTGTTGCTGTTAGCTTTTCAAGATAGACAAACTTTTGTGACACAGCTGTAGGGTACAAAGACTGATTATTTTTCAAAAAGGCTCAAGGCGAGACTGAAGTGGAAGACAACTTCACTAAAATAAGGCTAAGGAAAAAAGTGTCAAGGACAAATTAAATATGTGTATATGACCTAATAAGCTTTCTAAGGCTTTCTTTTGCGGATTACGTAGATTTTTCGAAAATATTTTATTTATCTACTCATTCTACTTTTGTCTATGCAATGTTTACTTCGACGAGAAACAAAATTGCAGAAAATGATTAAAATGATAAACGATTGCGTTCACTTCCCATCTTACACCGACCGGAAATATATATTTAACTGAGATGAACACGCAAGTGACTGCTTTAAATTGTAGTTGAAGATATGCTCGAAATTTGTTCGTGGAATTTAGTCGTTGTACACGTATCTTGGAACTATTCTTAAATTGTCAGAAAAAATCGGCTTGAAAACCAATTATTTATGTGTTTTATTTCAATTCAAAATTCCAGCTCACTAATAAAAAACATCAAAAATTTTTTCTCCCAAAGACATTATAATGTTCTCTTACATCGAAGTATGATTTAATGTGAACAGCTTCGCATCCTTGAGTAAAGGGAAAATTTAATTGTTTTTCCTAATGGGTAGCATTTTATATTAACCGAGGACTGGGTATATCTTGCTGTTCCAGACGTGCTGGCTCTACGTCCAAGAATTATTCTAACTTTATCTATGATGTCGTTAAAATAACATCCAAAAAGTTATGCAGTTTAACGTTCTTCTCCAACCTCCTCTTATATTATCAACAATTTATTTACATATAAGTTACAAATCTATCAAAGGCTATACTGAGCTAGAGTGATCATTGAAAATGAAGTGTTAACTCTTTCCTACTGAATTATTGCTTGACTGAGCTCTTTTACGAATCTTCCTCTACGGATTGCAACGAATTTAATTTTACTGATACCTGATGCTGCAGGTACGGGGATTGAGTGATGGAGTGATAAGAGGAGGAGTGCCATCTTCTGTTGCTCTATATCTCTGTTCGAACTTAATTGTCGTTGCCAGTTGTTTAAACATCGTCCGAAGTCAGCTGATATGATTTCGAATGCAATAATCCTCTCCTTTTCCATTAACGGTGAACATTGAATCTGCGCTATTTTGCTAACTGTATATGAAGAAAAGTTAACGAGTTCAGAGTAACTTAGCGTAAGTGTGGAACCAAAATCAACTTGACACTTTATTTCCCACACCATATACTAAAATATAACTTTCTCTCCCATTGCCCTGGGATTATGATCGGCTCAACACTTTAAAAACTGTCTCAACGCTGACGACGTAATTAGTTATATAACAATCTGTTGCCTGCTTTACTCTAGTTATGAGGGAAGACTTTCGTGAACAACCAGCTTTGGCCATTTGGTGCATTACAAAGCCGAGTTGACTGCAACTCTTGCTCCTAATACGAACAACAATTCCTACAAAACATCCTCAGGCAGCTTAATTGCCAAATGCTTTGGTTTAGAATTTTTTCATTTACTATTCATATCAACTATCGTTGACTCAATTAGTTTTCCGTAATTTTTTGCAAATGCAACAAATTTTTGCAAAACACTGGACAGGTTTGCCCTCTCCACACACTTTGAAAATGAAAAAATTTGATATAGAATTTTCATAAGCATACACCAGCAAGGTATGCGATATTCAATATGGATCGTCTCCTTAGTAATGAGTATTGATAGACAAATGAATGATGAGACAGAAGAAAAAAATTTATATGCATGAAAAAAAGAAATAAAAAAGAAAATAATCAAGCATCACTAATGTAGGCTCAATTTATCTCAGGATTTATCTCCGCTTGCTAACAACCCCTTTGAGTTGTCCGTGTTCGTAGCTTTAAAAGTTTTGCAAACTAATGCAATCGTAAGTTGATATTTGATGTTTCAGTCCAACAGATGAAGTTCCAAAATAGGTGAAAGCATTCTGTGTGTTAGTGTATGTATTATGTTTTCTCATCATCACTACAATCACTGCGAGCTTAGAGAACTCTCTCTAAGTAGTTGGTTACCAAGCAAAGAAAAAAAGCATACGGAGCTCAACGAACTTGGAAACGATTCCATAATTTATGTCTGTCTAGTCCCGATACGTATCCTCTGTAACTGTAATTTTTCACTCAAGCGTACTTTTTTGGACGGTTATTGTTACTAATCTACTTAAAGCGTATCTATTTTTTCCATTGTACACTAATCTCTCGTTTTCTTCGTTTACCTAACTAACTAACGGAATTTTCAACCGCAATCATCCCGGCATTCATGCACTCCTTATTAGCAGGACTTTCCGGTATTAATCTGGAATCCTTAAACAGTGCACATCCACTTATTTGAAAGTTCGCAAGAAAAGGCTTAATTAGCTTTCATGACGCACTTAAGAAAAAGCTGGAAAATTAGAAAAAATCTTCAAATCGAATTCGAAAACTCTCGTGTGCAGTTATTGAAAACTGCCGAGTCATAGCGTACATGTGTTTTTGATGTTAAGGGCTCGCAAATGCTATTGCAATGCACTTACACTGTGATATGTAGCTTTTGACAATGATAGCAAAATAGTTCGTTTTTCTGTTTTTTATTTTTTTTTTATTTTTTGTCAAAAAGTGAAGAGTACGAGTGTATAACGGTTCGCTGATTGACCACATGTTTATGTTTTTTCTAAACGTATGAAGTATTAAATGCAAATCATTCACACATTTAGTTGAACATTAAAGTAAACGATTATTAATTTTATAACGAAAAAATGTACTTGAAATTTTTTCTTCTTCTCCATTTTTTCCATCGCACAAATTTTTATACGAATGTATAAAAAGTTTATAGTCCGTGTACAAATTCATATGAGCGTATAAATGCTTGCATGGTTTTTACGCGTGTATGCGATTGATTGTGTGACCACTTTTATTGAAAATTTATTAAATTTGCACAGACACGTCAAGAGAGCATACTTGTTGTTCATATGCTGATGTGATGTGCACAATAACAATAATTGTTGCACTTGCAGCGTATGCAACTATTTAGAACTTCAGTATGTTTACGGTCACGTATGATATTTTTTTCCTTAATTATTGAAGCACTTTAAATATGCTAAAGCTCTTGACCATACCCACTGATTAAATTTCATTGTTGTTCTATGCCTCTTCTTCTTGTTTTGCACTAGCATAACCCACTGCCTTATTTGCCGGTATTCGATATTGCGCTTTATTCAGTTTTAATATAACATAACCCGTGGTGAGGAGAAAGAAAAACGAGAGGGACGCATAGAAAATATATTAAACGGAAACGGAAACACTTATTCAATACCACTTCCTTCCTTTTACTTATGCAATACAGATTGCAAGACAGGCAGACAGACAGGCAGGCAGGCAGGTAAACGTTAGTGTTGGTCTAAAGTTTTTCATGTAGAAAAAAAGACCAAAAAAAGGTTTTTTTTCTTTTATTACATACCACCTCGATTTCTACTCATATTTGCCACTTCTAATGGTTTGATAGTCTAGGCAACATGCACCTGGGCCTTCGCAAGAATACACAAAACAAAAAGACAAAGAAAACAAAGAAACAGAACACATGCAATATAGTGTTGAAAAAAAAAGGAGAGGCGACGGGGGGAAGTGAACATTAATTTTTGTAACGTGAATCCACACAATTGACTGACAAGCAGGTGCTACCACTACGGTATTGTTGATGATAGCACATTCTGCTTACCTTTTTACATCATCACACTTTAATGTTGCCAAGTGTATTAAATTTATCATGTTGCTAGCGATGAAATGAATGCTTTAAAGGATTAAAAAATGCTCTCAAATTATTTTTGACTAACAGCAGATCATGTTGTCATTACATTTACATCCTATTCTATTTTTCACTTTAGGCAAAAAAGGTTTTCAAATGTATTCTGTATTTCCATTGTCTACGTTTTGACAAGCGGTGTCACAATCAATTATAAGAGAAATTAAAATATAAAGAATATTTTTAGTGCAGAAAGTATTGAGCCTAGGAACACAATTACATTCAATTTGTTTCAATATTGGACGAATGCTAGCTATGTTTGCAGCCGCATAACGATTGTATGCAATTCACACATTATTTGATATAATAAAAAAGACTTGTCACATCATGCTATATAGTGAAGAACTAATGCTCTGTCGCCTCCTATTAAGGTGTGAACAGAATCCGACCAGCGTCATATATATAATAAGCTATCGTTCCTAAGGTTGAAGGGGAACTCAAGTGACTGCAGAATGAAAATCTTTTTTTCAAAAAACCGCCAAACCATGAAAGGACTCTTAAGCCTTTGAAAATGAATTTTGAAATGAATTTGAAATCCTTAGATATTTTATAGTTAAAGAAGAAAAAGTCAAAATATTAAAAAAATTAGATAACATTTCCACTTCTTCGACTTTCGTATGCGTCACCGAAAAATAGTTTCTTACCAATTCCGCGACACCAGCTGGAATTTCTTAAAAAAGAACATTAGCAGTCCCTTGAGGTATCAACCTGCTAAGCAATCCAATGTGAATTGTTTTCAGGCGCATCCGTCCGTTCTTCTGTCTGTTGTTATTTTGGATGTACACACCAAGTTTAGGCATAAGATTAACAAAATCGCAAATGTGTCAACAAGGGGCAATAATGGCAACGTATTATTGTTGGTGTTTGGTGTACAGTTTTCAATAATTTATTTTTTACAATCGTGTTCTGAAATAGTTAAGGTTTCTTGAAAGTAATAAAATCTACATGCAATCTCTACATAGTTCACTGACGTTCTATCCAAGGTTTAAGGTGGTACGTAAATAAACATATTGCCACTTGCAATACTGCTTCCACATGTCCCATTGTCATGCACGTCTGACAGGATATCTAGGAAAAATGTACTATTCCAACTCAGGCAGTAATGAATGGTTATGGGCGGTTGAATGTGCTATTTTTAGTTCTATTAGGATTGTGTCTGTAAATATAAAGGAATGTTTTGTACATAATCTAAGACAACCATCCATAGTTCCATCTGAAAATGACCGGATTTTACACGTTATGGAGTGAAACCTTGGTTGGCATCTTCTTTTGCCCTATATTTACATATAATTTTTAAATGCTTCTTGCGGTAAGACTCAGCCACATCGACTACCACAATGCTACAATTTATGCCACTTATGTTCTTGCTGAAGACTTCTTCTTTATATTCAAATCCAGGTGTACGTTTCTAGCTTTGTGACAGCGAAAATGTGAGCAACAAATAACGGACAGATATGCTTAAACAGGGTACATATCTCTTAAGGGTTCTCTAATGAGAGTCTTTGAAATCTCCTTTCTTCCTTCTTTCGCTTCGGTGATGAATAATGACGCATGAAAGGTTTCGTGTACAAAAATCGCCTATAGTTGCCTCTTTTGCCCCTTTTTAGTAGATTCAGTGATGCTTTTGTGAAAATGTCTACGTCTCTGGAGTAAAAACATATTCCAATCACATTACACTGTGAACTTCGTTCTTAAAAGTTTCGAAGTTACAGCTCTGGACTATTTCCTCCCTGTTATTAATTGCAGACCTGTAGGTGTTTCCTACTCCAGATGATACGAGTGAATCTTCTCTTTGTTTTGCATTCCTAACAGCATAGTAGTTATCAAAGTAGAAGAAACCTTTCGTCTTTTTTTTTATATTTTGCTATAGACAACTTTAAGAATTTTATTATCTTCGCTCTTGAGCCCAACAAAGGATGCCAAAAACGCTATGTTCTTCGCTTTTGAAAACCGGTTTAAATCAATATTGCTATGGATGAAATGGATGGAAAATAATTACTGTGTCATCTAGTGGTTTAGAGTTAGCCGATCCTGCTGTTTAAAATAGCAAAATACTATCTACTACGTGCTACCTCTTGTTAGAATTAGCTGCTGTTCTAGGAAAACATACCTTTAGACTCAATAAACGAAGGCTGAAAACACTTTGGTTGAAACAAGAGAAACTAAAAATTCTCCTGGAACTGCGAGTAAGCATTACTTCATTAGCTGAAAGATGGATTAAATCCTCGCACTTTTTTGCAAGCTTAACAAAAAAACCACACCCTTGTTACCGACAGCTAGGCATTCCGAACTATATCAATCTGGTTGATAAGGTTTTCGATTGTTGGACTGACTCCCACTTCTAATCAAGTCTGAAGGATATAAAAAAAATCTTCACTTTGCTTTATGTATAGTTTTTTTTTTTTTTTTACAGAGGTTTTGTTTATTACATCCCTTGTGCAAGTCTGCTATTTATTGTTTTCTATTGTTTAGCCATTTATGTTATTTTCATGAAAAACCACAAACCTTTGTTTCTTCCCTTTTGCTTATCGATAACAGCAGTGCAGACAGCAACAATATAAAACAAAATATTTAACCTTTGCTTACTGCAACAATGGCGATAAACATAAAGATAACCAATTACTCCAAGAACAGGAGGAGATTGATAAAAAGAAAGGAAGAAATCCAGCAATGAACAAAGGATATGATTGGCAATGCATGCTGTTCTTTTTCCTTTAATAGCAAAAAAGAAATTATATCCGGCTTTGTTCGAATCACTTAATACCTATCGTTAGCATGTTTACCATATTCGATTGGAAGATAGACGGATAGAGAGATCCACTCGCTCGAATTTATTGCACGCTGTAGATATTTTTAAGAAAACCCATTTTTACTTGTTTGGTCTTATTGTAGACGGGTGGCCTTGATATCGCTTACTCGATTTGCGTGTATGCCTGGCAAGAATATATTATTGTGAAACCGCTTTATTTTAATCTTTCAAATTGAAAGTTCTTCACTTAATTTATTAAAGAGGATGGGAATTTTAGGTCCGCTAATATCTAAGGGTCAGACTTATCAACTGAGAAAGGCTAAAATCAAGTTTCCAGATCGTGTAGTGGTAATTTCAAGAGACGGACAGAGGGACAACGGAACAGCAAGCCACTGATGCTTGTTCGTATTCGTTCTACACATTTTGCAAATGCTACACATCGGCTGTTCTGGTCATACCGAAGTTATTTACACTTGATTTGCTATGCAACGAAAAGGAAAACATTTTAGAATTTCTTCGTTTTAATCAAACATCGAACTTTTATGTTGTCGGCAACTACACCACACAAAAATATTTTAATGATATATTTATAAAAAAAAAAAAAAAAAAAAAAAATAATAATAGAAAAAATGTTTTTCAAATTAAATTTTTTATGTGCAACATAATTTAAAGTAAATTAGCGGAATTGATTACACTAACTTACCCACACAAACGCACAAATCCGCAATCGCTATTACATCCGTAATTATGCCACAATATTTTCAGTTAATTTTCTCGCTCTCAAATAATGGCCACTCACATGCAGTTAATTAGTTTATGAATTTAAAATTAAAATGTTCTTTTACTTTATTCGTTTTTCTTTTTTCCATTTTATTTCACTATTCAATGCTTTGTACTTGTTTCGCAGTGTGCAACATGACAAATAAAATTATTTGAATATATGCAATTTTTTTTTTTTTTTTCTTTTTTTCTACATTTCGTAGATAAACTCATTATGCATCGGAAGCTTACATATTTGTATGTGTGAATGTGAAGCAATTACATTGTGACACTAATTATATTGTGTATGTATTTGCTTTGTTGAATTGTATTGGCAAAGCGATGCAGCAAATGAGGTTTATTAATACAATAAAAGAGAACACACACAAAAAAAAAAAAAAAAGAAAAAAAAATACTAAACTTTATTGTGTAGTAAAAGTCCTTTCTTCTCTAATACAAACACAATAAATGCGACATACGCTTATGCATAGAAGTTGTAATTAGTAATTATTTCTGAGTTAAAGGGAATACATGTGCATGTGTTTTTGAAGTCTATTTTAGACTTACACTAGAAAAAAATGAAAGAAAGCCTTTGTGGCATTCGTATGTTTAGGCATAACAGGTATCATTGAACGCCTCAATAATCAACATACAACAATGTACGTGTTGTCTCGCATTTCGTCGTGTAAAGGACTTTGCGGCTACTTTTAAGTCGAGAACAGATTTCTCCAATTAGCAGAATACACCAGTTTATGAAACAATGTCCAAAATGCTTTCATTAAAATCTATCTTCCTACTAACAACACGTTTAGCCATCTTTAACCATCTTTCTCATCCGCTTTCCCTTTATGCTCTCAATTACAATAGATTGTGCACGTCGAAGTAATTTTCGGAAAACTATCTTTCAAAAACGAAAATAGAATGGTCCACAGCAGCTGACTACGTTACAGCTTTAATCACAATAATTGGGCTGCACAATGATAAGCAAAGCTACACGAATCTAGTCAAAGCGTTAAGAGTCAAATTACAAAAAAAATGCTGATTCCTTCAGATGGTCTTTTAGGACTCATACGTTGGATTTAGGGTAAGAGGTACTTCATTTCAACGAAGCGCTCCTTGAAGGCCGAACAGAAACTGAAAAAGCAATTACCTTTTATGCGTCTGTTTTAAGCGTCTTCTTTGTACCGTTCGTATGCTTTTGCTTTCTAGATACGCGATACAGCATAGCTCCTCCAAAATATTTTCAACACGAAAATGCTATTGGAGACACAACTCTTATAATAAACTCCCAATAGCTAATAGTACAAGTAGAACAACAGGCGCGTGTGCAACGCCACTATGTAATCGCCACTGCCGGCTTATTGAAAATTTTGTATTTACGCTCTTTATTATTACCACCACAATTGATCGGTAGTTAAAGTCACAGGACAGGAGCCCACAAAACATTTGCGTAAAGTTCACTACATATTTCCCACTCATCCAGGGAAAAAGAGAGAAAGACATCTTTCTTTCTTCCTTTTCTTTCGTCTTTGCGAAATCCTACGTTACTCATCAATCTTATCTCTTGCAATGTTTTTCTAACATTCGGATGCATTTTTTTTTTTTTTTTTTTTTGGAAAGGTTTATCAAGATCTTCAAAATACTTTTCAATTTTTGCAGTTAAAAATTGTTTTCCATAGAAATTTGCAAACAAATGATATGCGTTTAGGTAAAAAATGGAGAAGACAGTGGATGGGGCAACAATTTGAACTTCATTTGCTCCGCTATGAGTACATGAAGTATCGATTTAGAAAACACCTTTCTCATGCTCAAATATCCGAGCAAAATAGTATAGTTGTGATATCCGTACGATGTCCATCATCTCTTGTAACGTAAATTTCCGAATTTCCAGAATAAAACTCAATATTTGTTTTATGTGATGCAATCACCTATTTTGGGCGTCTAATACGTTCAGCATTCAGCATATCGGTAACTGTGTTTAAAATTAGCAAATCATCAGAAAATTGTTGCTTTGAACGAAAAAATGTTATCATAACACTTTTCAAATAAATGCTGAATTTGAACGACGTTTTTCCCCATCAAAACCTTGTGTTTGATCAAATGAGATTTTTTCTTCATTTTAGAAATAATGCAAGTAAGCGACTCTTAAAACACTATACCTCGTAAACGCATGAGTGAAATGGTAAGAAATTGGTACGGAACAACAAGGATTGGGAATGACGTAATTATTTTGAAAAGTTGTTAGATGAAGAAATGAATTAAGGAAATTTTTTTTTGGGATGAAGGGGTGTATTTCTATTGCACTCGTCTCTCTTCTTCTTATTATAATTTTTCTATTAAATTATTTCAACAGTGTTTAGTATTTTAGTATTTTCTCGGTTCGAATCGGATCGTATTTGCAGCCACCGCCGTTATGTGAATAACTGTAGGGCGGTATAGGATATTTCGTGATAGACAGTGTTTTGCAATGTTCCATTATGTGTTTGTTCGTTTTTTCCAATCGTGGATTTGTTTGCATTTTTTCACAGCCAAGTTTACCTTTAAGACACAATGTCTTGACATACATGTTGTACTTATACATGATATCGCTATTGGAAATCGTTCCGATCGTATCAATTTTTCGACCACGTCCCAAGCAAAGCATTATCTTGAAAAGTTGCTATATGAAGGTAGGATGGTGTTGGCATTTAGTGGTAAGCCGTGGCCCACCATAATGTTTTTAATTGTTTTTGAAATAAAATTTTGCGATCAAATAATTTGTCACATTACTTATAAACCTCTACTCAGACGTTCACTGGTTGTGAAAACTCGTCCACTCTTTCTTGTGACTGGTTCAGTAAATCGAATGAATTTCGGATACTTAGGAATTAAATGGCCGGTCGATATTCTATACTTACTTCGTTGAATGTTTTAAATTTGTTTTAAAACCGCAAACTTTTGTCTTAAATGCTTTTCTTTTATTGCGTAAGGGATTAAAGTATACAAACTATAAAGTATCTCATCATCATCGTCTTGCTTTAAGTAATTCCTTTGAAAAGTTCAAAAATGAAAAAGTTCACAAAGAGCAAAATGTTAATAAACAAACCCAAGGCTGCTTAACAGTGATGCAGTGCAGGGTGCTTTGAATGGCTTTCACTTAAATCAATAATTGATAGTTGGTTAGGTGAAGTGAATAAACAATGCATATATTTGCATAAATTTACAACGTTATTAGTAGCGAAGCAGTAAAGCATGAAGCATGCAAAGTAAATAGATAAAGAGGGACAATACAGCCAACCTATAGAAAAGTAACACTCGCCGCTTTCTAATGAATATAATTCCAATCAGTAACAAGACCGTGTGTTAAAGATCCTTCAATGAATTTCTGAGTTACGTAAACTTATCATAGTCAAATGACAATCTGGTGAACATTTTTTTTTTTCAAGTTTATGTATATTCAATGAAAACGTGTTCGCCTAATGATTAAATACGAAGGTCTTCGCTGGAAAACAATCAGCATTACTTCTTGTTCTAAGTGCTTGGAATATATGCATAGTGAAAAGAATGCATTTGTGCGTAGAAAAGCATTTTATAGCTCGAGGGACATTTTCAATTAGTCGAAAAATGGAATTATTTAAAATTCTCTTTGTTGAAGTAAGGAAAGCTCTTTTTTGCCTTAATTGCTTTGTAAATGTTTTAGATGCCTCTTCCTATTTTAATTCCATTTCATCTCTGCAAAAAAAAAAAAGTTTTTTTTTTCCTTGAATTACTTCAAGTAAAAGTAGAGTGCAATGTAACCTTTAATTTCATTTTCACATTTTCCATATAAACCATAAACCTGTGAGTGCAACAAAAAAAAAAAAAAAAAAAAAAAAAAAAAAAAAAACTTTATCATGAAATATTCACATTTCAGCTTATAACGGAATTTGGAAATGGAAAGTTTTATCTGAAATAACTGAAGCATTTATTAAAAACTACGATTAACTTTTATATCTGCTTAAAAAGCATTTCGCCTGAAAAAATAGCAAAAAACCGCCAATCGCTTAGTGAAATAGTTTTTTATTACGTCGAAAAATGAACATTTTGAAAGTGTCCGCCCAAAGATTGAAAATTAACGCACTTAATCCTAATTATGATAATTATATTATTACACGATAATAATTTCTACGTTTCTGCGTTTTTACGTTTCTTCCACCCACCAACGAGGGATGAGAGATATATTCACTTTGCCAAATTGTTTGCAATGCCCAAAAAGAAGCTTCCGTCAAAATCTAAATCGATTTAAGCATGTCAGTCTGTCCGCCAGTCTATCTGTATGAATGTGTACCCGCGTGTCTGTCTGTCTGTCTGTCTGTCTGTATAATGTCTGTGGTAAACATTCTCCTGTGTCTCTCTTCGTCTGTTTGTCTCTCTGCGTCTGTGTGTCTCTCCGTCCGTGCTAGATAATAAATTAAACATTGATTGAGTTAAGAGAAAGCGATTTGTTAACAAATATATCATTTATTCGTATCGCTGTTACCACATTAGCTGCAACTTTGCCTTTTACTAGGGCCTAACCATCTGTCCGTGTAGCTCGTATCGCAACTCTTCTGCTTCGCCTCAACTGCTCATATATATCTATATTTACATAACTCGTGCTGCCTCCCAATCGCACCTTTTCTTTTTTGTATTTTATTATTCGTTTGTTTTTTCTGCCTACACTTTGTCCATATACCGTATAATTTGATTTGTTGCCATCTTTCCTCTGACTGCTGTTGTTGTTATCATTATTATTATTATTTTTATTACATTATTACTTACGTGTCCGCTTAAATCACATGCTAAGCTTTGTGCTCAACTTCTCTCTCTGTAGCCATGCTTCTGCCTAGACCTGCTTTTCACTCCAATTCGGACTCACCGCCACTGCAACTGCTTACGTATCTTATTCATCTTTACTTTTCATCTCAGCAGCTTCACCTTACATCAACTAATAAGATACTCATGATGACGGCAAAAGCTTTGTCTAACTTTGTCTTTCACATGTTTTATAGCCTTACGTGCACTTTCTTTTTCAAGGTTATTACTGTTGCGCACATATTTATATCGCTGCAGGAGCTGCCATGTTGTTTATGATTATTCTCAGCATTTTATTTTATTAAAGCCACACTTCAGCTCATACAATGACATACATCTTCTGGTTGTAATGTGAGGTCAATATTTTTACTCTGCATTCATTTTCAACAAGAAGAAGAGCAGCACAAATATATATAAAAAAAATTTCAATTAATTTAACATCGTAGCCAAAAGACATATGGGAACCTCACGCGAGTAGTAATTTGCGATTACTTTTTATACCCACCGCCGAAGAGGATATACTTATTTTACCAAAGCGTTTGCAATATCCAGAAGGATCCTATAAAGTTTAATGTTGATGAATATGAAACTTAGAATGAATTTGAACAAGTCCGCTTATCTGTCTATACGTCGGTCCGTCTTTAATGTCTATGGTAAGCATTCTCTTAGTTGCGAAAATCCAGATATCAGCTACAAAATCACAAATCGGAGGAAACTCTTGCAGGCAGGTTGTTACAGAAAAGGACCCAAACCGGCCAATGTGCTCGGTTGTATGACAACATAAACATTTCTATCTTTAAATGTAAAAAAGTTTAGGGTTTTTACTAAAGCAGATATAAAAATAAAAATCTCCGCATATGTTCGATGGATTAACCTTAGCGGAAATGGAAAAAATAGGCGTCACTAGCCTAACATTGTGAAGTATCGAAATTTCGATTTTCCGCTTTTTTTCTCTTAAATTTATTTTTTGGCGAATTAAGGTAATGGGTGCAATAGATTCGGCCACTATCTGTCTAGTTATTCCTTCCAGTTGTTTAATTACTTTGTCTTCCTCTTTCAACCAGCGGTTTCCTTTCTAACCTAACTTTCTAACAATTTACTACTTACGACATGATTATCTGATTTAGTATTCAGCTGACGATTAAGACAAAAGATTACTATATCCCAATACTAATATTTTCTGCCTACACTTCGCACACTTGTTTGTCGACGTAGCTTAAGAATTTCCTTACGTTGATCGCTTAACTTTCAGATTAACATTTCTATTCAATAGTAGCATTCCTTCATCACTTAAGGCATTTAATTTCAACTACAGTCCTCCCTGCACTTCATTGCTTATTTATCACTCTCTACTATTATAGTCTAACCGAAGGGGTAAATCCTCTTCCGTTTTCATATTAATAATCGCATTTCTGCATTTCTGCACTTTATTACTTAAGTAATAGACCAGCCTACAGGTGAATTTATTTACCTTATTGTAATTTCACATATTTCATCTTCAAGTCGTTCCATATGCGTGGCACTTTCGCACACGCATGCGACAATATGCGTTATTTGCACGCCTTCGTATTAACATGTTAAAGGGTGTTTGTTAAGCAGCTTTTATGCAAATCGCTATGGTTTCATGCAACGCTAAAGCTCATATTGAAGTTAAGGCATTAAAGACGTAAAGAAAATTTCTGAGCAATAAAAATTATTGTTTATTATCGAAAAATATTAAATTTTTACAATAGCTTTGTCTGCTTCATTGGAAGAAGAGAATTTCATTTCTGCTCCCTAGACCAACAGGCGAAAAAAAAAATGTCCTCTTCTTTCCGAATACAGGAAATCAACAACCGATAGTTCACTGTGCCGGTCAACGAGACTAAAAAAAAGCTTCAGAGCATCTGCAACGACCACATCCACAATATACAATCCAAACTCTGAACACTTGTGCTATGCCTGCTTTTTACTTGTTACACATAGTGTACAACAGAAACATCACTTTTATACTGAGGGTAGAAAAACTCAGCCACGCCCACCCAGTATTACAGAATACGAAAGTTTGGATCTTTTGCTTTTTTTAGCTTCCTGTGAGGATAGTGGTGATGGTGGTTCTATACCCGTTCGGTCACAACCGAATATAATTCTCTTACTGGTTTTTTATTTAATTTGCTAACGTTCAAGCAATTAGTGATCTTTTTCAACACTATATTTTAATTCAAAGCTGATAACTAATTCATTCCTTTAGTATTTCTCGTAAATAAAATATTTTTGTAAAAAAAATTTTTTTTTTTTTCAGTAAATGCTCGCACCTTACCCCACCCACGTCATAATAATAACGCAACGAATGTTATGGATCACCGAGCACGTGACGATCAAATGTTACTCAACAAGGCCGTATATATTCCGTCCCCGTCGCCTGCTCCGCCGCCAGATGGGTCTTATTACAATATGAACAGTGATCGCTATTTATCTTATCCACCTTTGGTAAGTGTAAACCGTAAATGAGTCTTAAGTCTTTAAATTATATATGTATGCGTATAGTGCCGCGCACCCTTAATATCCTTCTTTGCGTTCTTTTGTTTTTCGATTTTCAAGGAAAACTGCTAAAAAAAAAAATTCGTTTGAATTTCAAACATCTTGTCGTTAAGTGGGGCGCGGCGCATTAAACTAAACTCTTATACAAATCTAATAATAACTAATAAGAAAGAAAAAATTTTTTTTTTTTTTATAAAAAAAACATTGGAACATAACTTAGACAAGTGGTAAAGCATATAACTACACCTTACCCCCGTCTCTTTCTTGCGTTTTTTTTATTTTACTTTCTGCTTTTTTTTAATTTAACTTGCTTATGCTACATCATACAATACCTCCTCTGGGCTAACAAAGCGTAAAGATTTTTTTTCTTTCTCCTCTAGTCTTTTTGTTTTTCTCTTATTTCTTTATTTATTGTTAATCATGGTCGGAATAATATTGTTCAATTAGTTAAGTTTTCTGCTCGAAAAAAAAAAAAATAAAAAAAAATAAAAAAAAAAAACATAATAGAAATGAGAAAAAGCTGCTGCCTTGGTTTTTGTTGCTGAAACAGTAAAGTTGAATAGTACTACGCCTTGCCACGTAATGAGAGTGAACTATTAGAAACTTTTGGCATAAATTAAATTCCGCTTTCTTTGTGTAATTTTATTAATTTCAGTTTGTGCAATAGCGTGGTTTATTTTCACTTTATGCAATGAAGCTGCACGCAGATGAAACGCTAAAGAACAACGCAATGCAGTGTGTAGGGAGTTAGGTTAGGAAAAGCAGCTAAACGACAGTATTGAGCGCAAGAAATTTATGCAAAAAAGAAAGACCACCGAAAAAAAAAGAAGGAAAAATAAATTAAAATTAATTCTCAAGAAATAGATCATTTAATTAAATTAAAAAAGTACCAAATTTTTATTTTTCTTGCTTTTCCGTCTTAAAGCGTTCATTTTCTAAGATTACACCAATTCAATATCTGACAGAGGTACAGCATGTAACTTATAACGATTCTATAGGCAAAATAGTGAATAGAAGTGTTTTTCCATTGTTAACTTGGCTCTATTAGCATTTGGCCGTAAGACAAAAGGGAGCCCCATCCGCCGATATGTCGAACGTATCTCGTATCGAATAAATTAAATGTTAACATAATTGACCAGAACGAAGTTTATAGCCTACTAGCCTGGTCTACTAGCTTGGCGCATTTGTGCAATTGGTTTGGACTGAATAATTTTGATATGTAAAATATTTGATTACATCACAGGCCGTAGATATCGAAGGTATACCATAATTCAAATTCGCGGGTAATTAAATATGAAGAAATTGTAGTAATTAAAAAATTTAGCCAAAGGTTTCACTACTGCACTGTTTTGCAACTTGGCTCTATTTAACGACTGTGCGACTTCCACTTAACGACCGATCGTCCAATGTAACGCGCCGACTACTACTCAACGACTTGTGCTTGTTTCTCTCTGTTACACTACCACACGGTCACTTCGCTCGTTTTACTTTTCGCTTATCTTATCAGCTCTCCTCCGCTTACTGCGATGCTACGCATCTACTCTTTACATATATATATATATATATATTTTTTTTTTTTTTT
>KK502492.1:686510-698552 GCA_000688735.1 Glossina austeni | reverse complement strand
ATAAATTCGCAAAAAAATTAACAATTGGAATGGGTATTTTTTTAGACCCCAACAGATATAGGGATTACCCTAAGAAAGAAGCGAGCCCTTATAGAGAGAAAAAGTCTAATATTTAGATTTTTATTACGAAAACTAAGCAATAAAAAAATTTTAACGTGTATATGTTATTTTGGTGTGTACTAAATGAGTGCGTAACTGTATTGGGCAAAGCGATGTAGGGTGTCTAAAGTCGCCCTCATCCGAACACAATGTTCTTACTTGTTTTGCATTAACTTATTTGGGTAGAAATGGCTATATACAAAGCCTCTGCAGTTTTGTTGATTAGAACTGCACTTTGCCTTTTATTAAGGCCTTAGAATCCATCTGCGAAATTTCATGTCGTCTGTTGTTTGCTTATAATAAATTTTAAAACGTTTGCGGCTTAAAGTCTAAGCTGAGATAAAGTCTAAGCTTAGAGAAATGTGCCACGCTACGCCATTGTATCTCCTAAGTGGACTAGTAACGTCAACAATTAATGATAAACAAAATAAATATGTGTACATGTTAAGCAAGTGACTTTTTATATCCGTTTATTTCTGAAATATTTTCGATACTTTTTTTTTGTGCAAGTATAGCACATAAATATTTGTCTACTACTACTTCGCGCTGTAAAAAGTTTTGTAATGCGTCCTATTAAGCTTGCTCGATGCATTTACCGTTATAAGATTTATGTGCCTAAAGTTATAAAATATGTTATAAGGTCGTGAGGATTCAAAAAAAAAAAAATGTGCTCATAATTATTAGTTACTTCATCATTATCATAGCGGCGATTATGATGCATGTGATAAAAGGATTATCGATTATTATCGAAATTAAAAACCGAAAGGATATTTACTGCAAATGCATTCATCATTCATCGATGCATTCGTGTACGACTTGTGTTTGTGTGTATGCGTGTGAGAACGCGCGTGCATAAGTAACAAAAGAAATTTTATACGGTTAGAGTAAATTATTGCTATTTCATTACAAATTGTAAAAATCTACATTAATATTACGTACAAATTATAATTTACTGGTTATAGTGACAGATATTCAAGCTTCCTAGTAGGAACTTGAGTACATGCATGCAAGAATGCATGTATATAAACTTTAATTAATAAACAAACATTTATGACTTTTGTGCAACAAGATTTCAACGAGAAAGTGAGTGCCATTGGCATGACACAACTCGCGATATAATTAACTCATGTTACTGCTCTTTTTTACATGGCTTTTAATCCCTTAATGTGTCCTGTACGATATAACGGCGAAAGCAGTTAACGTTCAATGAAAAACTTTAATTGAAATTGAAGCGAACTATTAAACAATAACAACAATAAAAACCATAAAAACGGTAAACACGAAGAACATAAAACAAAATTGAAAAAAAAAAAAAACAACTGATTTAATAAAAACAAGTAAGAAAATTATAGTCGGTTGTGATCGAATCTTCGATACTAGTCGTCTTAAAAAAATTCTTATAATTTTTATTGTTTTCACTAAATATACAGCAGAGATGATCATCATCATAAAACAACCAGAACTGTGTGTGTTTACTAGAGACGTATAGGCACTGGCATGCTACTGAATGGAGGGACTTACGGACATAAATAAACCGATTTAGAATTGAAGGCGTATTGGAGAAAATTTTACTTTACTTATACTCCTAATGGGTATTGAAAACATTTTGACTAGAGAATGAAATTTCGATTCTCTATAATCTTAGTTTGGACATGAAAGACTTCTTCCATTTGTATTCAAGTACTTTGGAATACACTTGAGTTATTTTACAGCTGTGCCTGCTGCAGTTTATAAGCAATGAAAAAACGACTTAACCTTTTTGCTCTTGAAACAGAGCTGTATTCAGTTGACAGCTTGATGTCGGAATGTTCTTTGTGGAGTTCAGCTCATTTTTCTGTGATCTTAGTTTTTGCGACGGAGATTATTTCTACCACAGGCAGGATGGACATACAAATATGTCTAGATCAACTCGAAATTTGATGTTAAAACTCAAAGAAATGCTTTGTAGGGTACCTTATGTCTCCCTCCCTCGGTGCTGTAAACATTTCGATAGAAGTATTAATATTCGATCGTCTATGATATTTGGCGAGCATAGTAAATTTATCCCATTTTACTGCATGTAGTGCAAGGTCACCTATAAAATATACTTGACGGTTTTTAATATTGTAGCTGCCGTAGTTTACACGCAGAGAGCAAAATATTTCGTTTTCTGTTTTGTTTTTCAAGACGGAGATGTTTACTTTGCACTGAGGGAGTGTCTTTTGACCGATGGTTCATTTTCAGTACCAATTTGCGTGCAAGAACTCTTAATGTTGTTATCAAATTTGCATTCTTCGTTTTTGCAGTCAAGGCAAAGTTTACCAACGATAGATGGATGTGGTCATATCGATTCAGAATTGGATACTGATGGATATATCTTCGAGCTGTTGAAAAAGTCTTAGCAAAATAAATGCACCCCTTTGGTTTTATGCAAGGTATAAAAAGAAAGTGTTTTAAGAAAACTAATACAACAGATTAAATATGTACTCCATGTAAAATATGGCGCAGACGTAGATAATATCGTTGAAGGTAGTGTAAAAAAAAATCTAGACACACTAGAACCTCACGTAAAGTCTTAGCTTTTCAGTTAATTGCCAATCAGTGATCAGAAATTCTTGAAACCTTTTTCTTTGTTTCTGTATTAAAAATCAAGTTGAATATCCAACTTATCGACTGCAGCTATTAGTCGTAATCGTAAAACGTGCTAAACTGCTGGATGCAATTGGGTCGTAAAGGTACAGTTTAGCTCCTAAGCTGCAGGCATTAAAAATCAGTTTATAAGGTTGTAGTTGGTCTCTGTCTTTAATATAGAACTGACTTTATGGCTCTCCAAATTCAATTAGCGATCACAATCATTCCCCATACGAACTCGCCAGACTTGACTAAATCGATTCATTTTATATAAGTAAGTCAGCAAGAAAACTGTTAACTATTCAGTGGATCACTTAAAAGCACTGCTCGACTGGACTAACTAAAGTTGCCTGTATTATTAAGCTCAATATTGTTTTGGACACACATACAAAGTCCTTTTTTTTCCAAATGTTACAAAACCATTACAGAATAGGTAGGTCCAACTTTCTGCTACATTAATTAGTATGAAAAGAAATACATTTATAGTGAACCAATGTTGTTGTTCTTGATTTTCTCATATAAATCAATAAGGATTCATGTGAATTGCGAAGAAAAAAAAGTAGAAAAATAGTAAATAAAAATTTAAAAAAAAAAAAGATTTTTTTTTTTTTTACTGTACGTACGTTAACGGTTGCTTGTGTGCAATGAAAGAGTGGAGGACTGTTGAACGGTTAAATAGCAATAAACCGTAAAAGGTGTCCATTCATTATGTACATTTGTGGCAAGTGTTGCATATGCATACCAAAGTACAGACTTACATACCTATGCATGCATATATACAAACATTTTCACTATAGGTTATAAGTTAAAACTGCCAGCAAGTAAGTACATGAACACTATGCTTTCATAAAACGGTTCAATTTAACTTAATTTGTAAGTAAGAAGTTTCTGTGTGTGTGTGTGTGTGTGTGTGTGTGTGTGTGTGTGTGTACGCGAGAGGGTTTTATAATACATACATGCTTAAAGTATGACATGCATGTAATATGTAATGATGTAATTGTAGCTACAGGACCATCACTTCATGTTGTGTCCGTACGTACGTTATTGTTCTGTTATTAATTTGCTTTAAAAGTTTCAACTGTTCGAGAGCATTATGTTCATTCACTCGTACAATCATACATAATAATGCTGTCTTTGTAATGACGCACATTACTGTTACTATACTACTACTACCACTGCAGCTACTACTACTACTACTACTACTACACTACTGCTGCTGCTACTACTACCACTTGGAACTGTAAAAGTTGTGTACAATTGAATTGGAGAAACCATTAAGAGAAAGAAGAAAATTTTTAGTTTGTTAAGAATTAACCGAATTTGTTGCATCCTTCGTTCCATTGCATAGCATTTTATATTAAAGCAATGATAATAATTACAATGCGAGACCATTTTACAATAAAAATATAAAATATATTGATTTTTCAATTGCTACGTGATCTTTGCGCTTGCGTGCATTTACGTGTGTGCGCTTGCATAAGAGCATACATAAGACTGAAATGCTTTCCAAAGTGCTACCGTATATAACTTTAATTCATTCGATTGAATGCTTTTAATATGTGTTCGTGTGCCTGCTACGAAAACAAACATGTCACATGTCATTTTTTCATCATTATTAACAATGGTTGTTGAAGATGTTATACAAACATCTATAGTTGCTTTCATGGACACATTTATTTTCTGCATGCCTGAGAGTGTTTTACAGTGTTTTTCAAAGGATTTGATTAACATGAAGCTTTAATCAATTGTTATTTTTGTTTTTGTTTTTGTTTATTTTTCTTCTTTTTTGATTTTTTTTTTAATTTATGCCTAACAATCAACCATTTTACTTGAATGTACGCGGCAATAAACTTGTGAGTTTACTTTGATTTATTGACTATTGAAACGGTTTGTTTTCATTTTTTCTTTGTTTTTTTTTTTTACAATTAAAGCAAACATTTTAAATCTGACGGATGTGTTTATGAAAAGCAGTGATGATCAATTTAATAATAAAAAAACAAAAAAGATTTTAAGGAAAGATAAATGTTTTGCGGAAAATTGTAAAAAAAATCTCATTATTATCGAAATTAAGCTAAGCGACATCCAATTTAAATTTAATTATGGTAATTATGAAATTTTTGTTCACTAAAATAATGAACAAAAGTCTTTACTTTGTTACCAAATATGCATTTTGTACCCCGTTGCCACTTGTAATGAAAACATAGCTTTTTTCAAGGCTGCACCTAAGGATGCAGCCGCGACAGTCATCAGGAAGAGTTATAGAAGAAGTGTTGACGTATTTTTTAAACACGTCTCTCCGTCTATCTATGTGATGTGTGTTTCTATATCTTCGTGTCCGAACTAAAATTTCGTATACGCGGAGTGAGATCCTTCTGACGATTACTTCCCATACAAAGTCCTGTATAAGAGAACCAGTTGTAAGAGAAACCTTTACCTTTTCCGCTCTTCCTCGAACGAAATCGAACGAAAAACAATATTTAAACAGACTAAGGGGTATATCTTAGCCGCAAAAGGAAGCAACAGTCTTTCTCGTTATAATATTTTTATAAATTTTGTTATTCTGGAGAATTCTTTACAGTGAAACCCCCTAATGTCAACTTTTTTATAAAACAAAATAATCAAGTCAAAGGTCTTGTTATATATAACGTCTCCGTAATGCTCAAGTCGTAGATAAATTATTCCTTTCTTTTGTCTGTTTTAGTCGTCTCTGGTAATAAAAGAGCAAGTCTTCTCAACTTTTCAATGCCCGAAAACCAAACCTGCGAAAATTTCGCTTGAGCTTGAAGATGTATTTCGATTAAAATCGTGATTTTTTCTCGACTTAATATAGGGCTTACGCTCTGAAGCGAAGCAGCATTTTCCTGATATTCAGCTCTAGCTTATGAGGCTTATAAGGGTACAAGTACCCTTTTCTCTCTGTGCTCTAGGTTAGAATGAAAGAAAAGCACAAAAACTGATCTTAACGAACGTTTGGTGCGTTTTAACGCAAATCTAATTTAAGCGGCCTCATAACTTCTGTTTAAAAATCGTTATGTTGTGTAAAATCCTGCAACTTCCAGAAGTATTTCACCCACGTCTTTTCATAACGGTGTAAAACCGTCTAAATAAAAGGAGTAAATAGTTTGCGAATAATTGATTTTGAATAGTTCTTAGACGATCTGATATTCCCGCAGCTCGATTTTCAATGACTTTGCCAAGTTTTAGAACAATTTGCCGAGCGCGTTTCCGGATGTTTCAATTTTCAATAAAATTGAGTAAATACCACTCTCTCTTTTCTTTTTCTATTCTATATTATCGTTCTCGATTACTATCGTGCCCGCATGTGTAGCAGGCATGTCTTGAGTGGCTGGTTAAAAACAAGTAAATTCGGTCGGCTCTAAATATCTATACAATTTGATTTACAATACGTGGAAACTGAGGTATGTTCACCCGAACTTTGTCGCGAGGCGAGACTATTCATTTCAGTCGTTCTTTCCATTATAATTAACTTTAAATGTGCGTCAACGTCTTCATCCTTTCCAAGTAAGAAGAAATTTTTTCCATTTTCCTTCAAAATCAAGACAACGAATGCCGACATGAGCGACAGCAGCAGTAATTGTAACACCCAAAGTAATAAGTGACACAGCGATGTTTTTAAATTATCCGAATGCCAAAAATATTTATTCTGTTTTTTTTCATTTGTCTTTTTTTTTTTTTTTTTGTTTTCTTGAGGAGAGTTGCAAATAGAGTGAATGTCACTAGCAGCAGAAATGTGTATGCAGTCATGTACTTATATAAGCAAGTAAGATACAGTACAACAGCATTAATATTTTTATATAAAAAAATGTAAAAAAAAGAGCATAGACAGGCATTGACAATAATCGACGATTCCAGTCACGATTGTTGGCAGCACAGCGAGAGGGGCCGAAAACGTATCGGCAAAGTAAGGAAAATAAGACGAAAATGAAGAAATTTTTACTATAGCGAACGGCATTAGCATAACATCAGCAGCGTACATATAGCAATAATAATAATAATAACAACAACGACAACAGTAGCAAGGAGAAGAGGAGAACCGTCTCTAGCAATGGTTGCTACTGCCTTATATATATATATTTTTTGTAGGTCTTTTGCAATAACAAATGGCGCTTTACGGAAACAAGTGAAAAATTACATAACATTTGTTTGTGATGTTGTTGTTGTTTTCGTTTTTGTTTTTGTTTTTGTTTCTATTTTTGTTTTTGTCGCTGTTGCTATTGCTGTTGTTCTTTTTGCAGCAAACCAATGCAATGCAAGCGAATCGAGCCGCACCATCCGTTTCCTGTACGACGACACATAACATTTACCATCGCCGCTATCACTGCACTCGCACATTCCTCTCTATACACAAAATCTGTGTTCGTATATGACGGCTGCAACTACGCTGCCTTCATATACAACACTTCTGTTCCTTTGAGCTCAAAGATTTTTATTGTATATAGGTGTGCAAGTGCATGTTTGCGCATGAATGGGTGGTCTGCGTAGATATTTGTAATACTTCGCTATGCAGACAACTTTGACGTGTTTTCTGACGCTTATGGAACAAACAATTACAAAGGCATGTACACCCAATTCTCCTCTGTATCACACAAATATAAAAGCATTCCTATTGCTCTCGCTTGTTCTTGCCGACAAATTCAGCAACAGCAAGCTCGTTACGCCTTAGAGTCCCATTATGCCGCAACAAAAGGGAAACATTTCACAAAGCCGTCAAAGGCCTGTGCAATACTTTGCGCCAAATTGTTAAATCAAACTACGCTCAATTCGGTCTGTCAAGTCGGCGGATAGGTGAAGGGATCATAGCGATTACCCTAAGGATTTATTGCATTTATTGCTTGCAATGGATTGTAAAATGATACACGGCATAAGGAGTATCATCGAAATCGTTATATTCAACCGCTGTATTGCCAACTTTTCTTTTAGCTTCAGCTCGTAAAAGTTTTGTTTTGTTTTTAAAACTTGTGTTTCCCTCTTGGAGATAACTGTACTCAGAATCTTGCTGTTTATGTTTCGCTTATTTATTTTCTGCAATTTTCGACCGCAGGCCTATGCTAAAGAGAAGCCCTCTATACGAAATGGTTTATTCGAATCCAATTTGGGCAACAAAATTTGTCCCACAGAATGGTCTAAGGAGTAAGAAATTGGTAAAACTCTTACTATATTTCGAATGCTAAAATTCCGGACTTATGACCGACAACTACGATGAAAAGGTTTGAAGACCGTCATGATAAACAGCGACGGCGGTAGGAACAGCTTCAAGGTAAACATCATAACCTTCTAATATTACATTTTACAGTTGATAGCACTGGGGGAAGTCTTGTTATTAATGACTTTTCGCAACAGGCGTACGTCCCTACGCAAGTTTGATGTTTTGCAATTCTGTTGGTTTTATATACTTTTACTGTCTACTAGAGTCATAGCTTTAATGAAACCAATTGATCGTAAAAAAACAATTCAAACTTTTTAAGTCGGTTCAATACGCAATGGTTCAGACCGTGCTACGGATCTTCTTTCTTCATTGTTTAATACTAAAGGATAGTTTCTTGCAGTAAATTTTAATTATTACGCGATACACCTCTGCTGGTGCGGGCCATCTTTAGTTTGTGCACTTGAACACTTGAACTTCAAAAGGACCTAAGATGGACTCACCTTTTATTATATCGATCGACTGAGGATCATTTTCAGAGTTGATTTACAACGTCTGTCCGTCTGTCCATTTGATACAAATTTACGAGTTTTCTGTTCAACCAGCATGTCACTTGGCATAATGAAGTACTTTGGCCAGAGGGCAACAGTGGCTTCCATTGCATCACCTCTACCGCCACTTGCCTTCTAAAGCCATATTTTGAAAAAATTCTCTCAGTTTTGGCCAGCTATTTGAGGCCTCTCCAACACAACCGCTTTTCCGAAAAATAGCCCTTCATTTGATAGCCAAAAAAAAAAATTAAAAAATTATTTTCTAATTTTCTTTAACATTAAGTAAGCAAAACTTAGTTCGATATTTTTTTGCGTATTTATTAAAAAACAAATGCTACGATGAACTCTGTTTACTAACTATGATTTAAATATTTGTTGTCTAAAGCGACCTAATGCAGACGACCGGGCAACTTTACGAACTGTTGCCGGAGCAGCAAAGAAGAAAATTCACTGCTTCAACGATAAGGGAGTTGCATATGGTTCTGGGCTGTTATTTTTCCTTGCTTTTTTTTTTCTCCCGCCCGTTTTCAAAACTGGAAAACGACAACAAAATCCAAAGCCACAAATAACAGCGATCTCTCTCGAAAAGAAAACAAGCAAAAACAACGAACAAAAAAAAAACACATACACAAAAAAAAAATTGCTTAAAAACTATTGCACAAATACCACCACATAAAAGCAAATTAAATCTCGTGCTCTATCGCGATGCCATCACTACTACAACTGGAAGCAGTTATAGTTGCTAATGTTATTGTTGTTGTTGTCATTGTTGTTGATGACTGGCAATAAACTCGAACAGATGTTGATAGCAGTGGTGGCAGCTGCTGATGCTGGCGAACACACATACAAAAAAAAAAAAAAAAAAAAAAGGGGAAAAAAGAACATCGAGAACAGAAAAGCAGAGAATAAACCACACAAAGCGCCATAAATGAACAGGGATCCAAAAATAAGTGGAGGGATTTAATATTAATTTTTATTATTCTTAAAACCAAGTAGAGCAACAACAAAATTACAGATTATTTGCATAACGCGGTCGAGAGGCGGCAGTGAAAACGACCATTTCTCCCATATTCCCGATGATGTGTTGCTTGGGTTTTTGTTTAAAACCTATTTTGAAGTAATTAACTATACGAGCGAGGCAAAGGCATAAAAGGAGCGCGAAGTTGAATATAAGATTATCAGACTCGCATAACAAAGATTGTATTTTCTCTCGCCATACGAACAATCAATTTTGCATTAAACACGAAACAAAAAGCTAAAGGAATCTGTTACGCAAATAATTTGTAAAAAGATTAAAAAAAAAAAAAAAAATAAAATAAAATTCCATTAAAATAAATTTTAAAAGAGAAATGCGTTGATTTTCCCGTAGCAGCCTTAACCGGGTTTTACTTTAACTTTGCATTCGTACAATTTTATTTATCAACAGAATTTTTTAATAAATTCAGTTAAATAAATATTAAAAGCAAAAATAAAAACAAAAGAAAAATCTCGCTCTCTCGTGCTTTATTATTTGAATGCAAAAAAAAAAACTGTCGATGTTCAAATGTTTGCGAAAATATAAAAGCAATTTCGCCTATAGCCTCGCAATACCAGTAAACGTGGTTTTTACATATGCGCAAGTGGATGTGTGTCAGAATTTTCCTCGTTTTTTTTCTTTTTTAAAATTTTATTATGCATATAATCAGCTCAAAACAGCTGCTAGCTATGATTACAATTCAAATGAAAGCGTATTCAAAATACAGTTATCGCTCTTATAACCACCCAGCACAGGTATATTGAGTTTATCACTTTCTATTTATAGGAAAGCTATCAAACACTATTCTTTTCAGTAAACTGAGTTTGCAATACTACACCAACAACACTACAACTTTGAACGGACAAAGAAAGAACACAAAAAGAACATCTCTTATGTGCCCTATATAAGCGATAACAATAATTATTAAGCGGGTCTGGAAGCTCGATAGCAATGTTGTTAAAACCAGACGTTAAAAAAGTTGTCAAAATCACAACCAAATCAATTCACTCAAGTAATACTAACTTAACAGAAATGTTAAGAAATCGTTCATCATGAATATGAAAAGTTTGTGTGTTATTCGTCTTGTTTTAACGACACAGACAACTTGACCTTGTTTTCACTTTACGACTTTTTTTATGAAGAAATCAAAGCACATCGAACGAAGGACTTCATTGACTCCTGTTAAGTGTATGTTCAACAAAACCACAATAACTTTAGCTTTTTGCTTAAACTTAGATTAGTGCCAAAAGGCTTATCACAAGGTTCTTATAATTGTTTAAAACACCTTCAGAGAAAAAGTAAGAACATTATAGTCGGCAAGGGCGACCATTAAATACCTTACATCACATTGTCTAACACACTTGTTATTTTTGTATGAAATTATTATTACGAGTCAACTTTCATCATCACATAATAAAACTTCGACTTATCTGCTCGACAAAGGATCAAGTTTCGTGAAAATCCTTTTTATGATCGTAACAATAGGCCGAGACGGTCCAAATTTGGTACAGTTACTTTTTTTATGTTAAATTACTGTTATGATATACTTTTCGTTATGAAGCATTGAAAATTCTGCCTTTTTGTCGTATCAATTTCCCATGAACTTCTTTATATGAGAGGGTGTTCAAGAATTGCCTCAGCCGGCCGAAAGTTTTCATACCAATTTAGAATGCCGCAATACCACTACTTACGATTTGAATAGCGTTCGTCGTTGCCTCGAAAATCGTTACTCTTCTTAATCCAACACATATTCAAGATTCGTCACCTGGCCAATATAACTTGAATGTCAAGTGCGCAAAAATCGTGGAATTTACTCAAAAATGGTCACTCCGTGAAGAATTCATGTTAACATTTAATTCTGCGCTGAAGTCAGTGATCACCTGATATGTGAATTTTGTACGTCGAATGGTTATTGAACAATCTGCTAACTATCGATCGGGGTTGGGGCTTACTGCGAAGCAACACAAAACCGAAATTTGGCTAACTTCGATGTTAAATGCCGTTTGACAACCGAAATGTAAAAATTAGTGACTTTTTGTCTCAAAAAGTTCAATCAAATTTTTTGAAAGCTACGGTATGTCGAAGTGATAGTTTATAAACTCCGAATAATTTCATTGATTTCAAATCATCTAATTTGGAATGCATGTGTTTTTTCATTATTCTCAAAAATCATTAAGCGAATCATGTCCGTCCATAAATATAGGGTTTTTGTTTACATGTAAACCTATGACGCATAATGAAAAATATAAGAAAAAATAAAAAATATCTTCAGTCATTTAGTAGTAGAGCAACCAACCTATGTCACTGTGTAGCGTATATATACATATATGTATACAAATATTTTTTAGATCAAACACCAATTGTGGTACAAGGATATAATAGACTTGCACGGATGTAAGCCATTTTCAGAAGGACTTGAGATAGTCCCACTTGTTATTGTGCCGATCGATCGGGAATCACTTTCTAAATCGATCTAAGCTTGTCTACCCATCTATCTGTCTTGTTTTGTTTTCTTCAGTTTCAGATGGAATCAGGAAATCTAAGGTAAAAAATTCTATCGATTTCTTGTACTGTTTCCTTGCTTCAGCCAACCATTCGATATA
>KK502492.1:635084-686269 GCA_000688735.1 Glossina austeni | reverse complement strand
GTTTCCAAAAACACGTGAGTGAGCATACCACAAATATCCTGCGATTTAACCGTATGGGGCTTTTTACTTTAGGGTTATGTTTGGGCAATGACTTGCTACAATAAATCAATGACCAGCGGCTTGGTAAATTAACAGCACATTTATGTGAAAACATGGCAAAAATTGATTTTCCAATTCATACGAAATAATTTTTAACTAAAACGAGCGTTAATCGATATCTAAAATAAAAAAAATTCATGTTGATATCTTTTATCATTTAATTGTTACTGTAAATTTAAAACACCTTTTTAATGACCCAATACATTCAAAAATGTCATGGCAGATACATTTTAATCAAGCCACTACATTTAGTCAAGCTTTTCAAACATTCATGCAGCTAATCAGGGCTAATCTACTTTGCGACATTAAATTTTCTATAAAAAATTGAATGAATTCATTAAACAACTCTATTAAACCGTTTCCCAAATAGATGTTGTGATTAGGACAAGTATGTTGAACACCTTTACATATGAAGCAGCAGCCCAACCAACAACTGTAAAAGGAGATCAAAATATTTTTATTTCGAAAAGAGTTGTTCTTGTAAAAAAATTCTATAATCAATATGTTCGGAAATTTCGCTTTCAAATAAAAAAGTTTCAAACCGAAAACTTGTATATAAAAAATTTTTACATACAACCGATGCGTTGCTTCCTTTTTGGAATTCAGACAAAATGCAGTGTCGTAAATGCACTTTTTCTACCGACATGTTTTCCACTTTATCACAAGTAAATGATGAACGGTGAAAAAAGACTCCTTTTAAATTATACAGCAGGTAAAAAAACAAAAAAAAAACGAATGACTCATTAGCCAGATGTTTTTTTTATTTACATGAGAAATTACCTGCCTATTTAAAATACCACAGAACTTTCCCTCCAACCTAATATATTGTAAATGAGAAGAGAAGAGAAGAGAAGAGAAGAGAAGAGAAGAGAAGAGAAGAGAAGAGAAGAGAAGAGAAGAGAAGAGAAGAGAAGAGAAGAGAAGAGAAGAGAAGAGAAGAGAAGAGAAAGCCGAAAAGAAAAAAGAAATAGGATTATTTACCACTTTCTCTTTGAACTGAATTCCACGTTTTTAA
Organism: Glossina austeni; assembly: GCA_000688735.1. Taxonomy (NCBI): domain Eukaryota; kingdom Metazoa; phylum Arthropoda; class Insecta; order Diptera; family Glossinidae; genus Glossina; species Glossina austeni. The sequence continues at coordinate 685,155 of KK502492.1, read as the reverse complement.
AAATATTATCTTTTGACCGAATTATGAAACCACTTACAAACACACCACAAACAAATTATTACGCAAAGTAAAAAACTAAGTAAACAAGTCCTATATTTGGTAATCCTTTCAAAAGCAAGGCCACATGATGGACAATTTTTACGAACAGACTTTCGACCCAATTCAATCTGGTTCATTTTAGTTAGATTTGTTTATAAACCACACTTCCGCTTCTTACTGCATTTATTGGCATTATATTTGCAAGTTACAAGACCTTTAAAAAAAACCAGACAAAAATGGTTAAGAAAAAAATTTAATTTTTTAAAAAATTTCGATAGGCATTAATAGTTTTTATATTAATTTTTTTATTATTATTTAGAAGGTAAAAATCTAAGTCTAATAAAATTTGTAAATGTATACGTAAACTAGGCTTACTTAGTCCATAAAAATTAACAATCCCGATTAAGATATTTATTTCTTCCTCCATCATAGAGGACAAAAGATTTCTCGGTTTTGATAACCCATCAATAGTCAAACGATCTTATCGTAACTTCGCAATTCACGCCACTTTGATATAAGAAAACTTCACGGGCTATAAACCCATTCAGGTTCGATACACCCAAAATGATGGCATCAGAATTTTATTGAGAGCTGTGCATGGACTTCTCCATTGAACAGTCTTTGAATGAAGCTTGATCGGTGTTAGGCTACATTAAATACCTGTGGAGCGAATTCGACTACCCATGAATAGCGAAACCCATGTAGCAAGGCCTCTTCTGAAATATGCGTCGATTTTATGATGACCTTCTGACCGTTGCCAGATTGATACAATTGACTCTTTGCAGAAGCAATTATTGCTGCTTTCCCTAAGGAATTTACATGGGGATCCATATATCCCCATGTGCTGTATGAAAGCACTTATATCTTCATCTTATATGTTCATCTTCATCTTCATTACACTCATGATAAATTTAAGAAATGACGGTATTGGCTCCCTAGTATTGCTAAATGAGATCAATTTTCATATTCCCAATCCGCCCATCAAGGAATTTTCTTCTTATAGAAATTAGCCAATGCAAGTTCAGTTATGAAAACTTTAACTTCCACTTAGGTTCCTCCATAAAATCTAAATGAGGTTTATAACCTAATCTCCTACTTGAAACAAAACTTAAGATAATGAATATGATTTTTTTGCTTATTGCCCTGCGTATATATTAATTTCGTAATTATATGACTCTTTGTCCTTTAATTTTAACTTTTAGGTAAAGCCTTCTCTTGTAGGTATTCAGTTGATCCATAATCACGCTTGAAAAAAACTTGACTTTATATCAAAAACGGTCTGCGCAAATGTAAAACAGAATCTCTTGCGAAGTGATTGCTTTCGTGTATTCTAGTATTTGCAACACGCGCTTCCCTACTCCCTCCCCATCACTTTTCCCTACCCAGTGACTAAGCAATATGCAGTAGAACAGAAGAGAATGTAAAAATGGCGTGCAAATATTTACATGTAAACACTAAGCGTTTACTAAGCGTTAATGGGCATCCCTTGGATTAAAATTGGAGCGAAAGTTTTGCCCTATAAATCGCAAAAAACTTTTATTGTTGTTTGGCGAATAAAAATTTGCTGATGGTGTGCGCTACGCTTAGGAACTAGCGTAGTGATGATTGTGTAGAATAAATCTACGTCGTACGCTATGCTGTCTTCAACGGCCTTCGATCGAGAATATGTTAATAAAGCCTTCAAGCATACGTATTAAGGATATCGTGATGCAATACGACAGGACTCTTTCTTTGGCCAGTGATCAACATCGTTTTGTGTGAAAATGTGTGTGCTCGAAGTGTTTAATAAACAAAAATCTTTTTTTTCTTAAACTTAAAATGGGCAGATCTCTGCTTTCCTCGCATAAACTGACATTTCCATTTCTTAAATCTAAAGAAAGAACGAAATTTTTCTTTCAAACCGTACTTGTGATCAATTCCCGCGAAGAACGCACATTGTTGTTGTAAACATTTTTGTTGTAAAATGGAGCAATTCAATCGCATAAAAGATATAAAATGAAAAGCAAAGGGAAAGTGCTGGAGAGGGATATTGGAAAAAATGAGAAAGGGGAAAGGAAAGAGAAGAGTATAATGTTTCAAAAGTTGTATTAACTGTATGTATATCTTTAGTACTTCAACGAATCATATCTTTTCTACACTCTTGTAATTCATCTGACTATTGTTGCATGTATCGACAGGCAGATACGTAATCTTTATATTCATAAGTTACTCATAAGTTACGAACCTCTATACGTCATAGGTATCACCTTCCCATTCATTTGATGTTAATATTTTCGCATTCACATACGATGAATAATATTCGGTTTAAACGGAACGAATTTTTTCGTTTATATGAAATTCAAAATATGAAAAAAAGGGCAAAAGTGGTTTTAAGAAAAAACTAAAGAGAATTCAAATGCGAAGAAAAACTCGTGTTCATAAAACGTCAGCGCCGATTTACATTTGCCAGTGCAAGGGTCGGTTTGCAACGCGCGATGAAATGTTCATCAAGACTTATAAAAACTTTGCATCGCATATGCATATGCATTCATGATAAACCGAATTAGTTTGTGCATCAGTGCGTATGAGGATTTTTTATGCAAAAAAGAAAAAAAACAAGTACTCTCGTGCAAACTGGAAAACAAACCAACCAAAAAGAACTTAATTTTGATAAATTACAAAATTTTTAATAAAGTCCGACCTGGTCCAGTAAAGGTTTTCAACCACATACCGAATAATATGAAAACTTAACAAGAAGAAAAAAAAATGGACTAATTTAGGGTATATAACTCTAGCGTCAATCAAATGTTATGACTGACGATGAATGAGAAAACAGAAAATCATGAGCAAACATAATTTTTTTTTAACCGAAAGTCTACCAATTAACGTAAATTTTTTTCCTATATTTTAAGAAGAGAAAAAAAAGAAGTGGAAAATGAAAAATAATTTTCACAAATTTATTTGTTTTTTTTTTTTGCACTTTTCCCAAGTCACACAAAATGGTGTAAATATGTAAATGCCTTGTATTCGTATACATTTACATTTAAATTTTCATAAATATTTATAAATAAATAGTAAAAATTAAAATGTATTGTATTAAAAAACCAAGCAGCAATGCATGCCACATAAAAGCAGCCGTATCAGCAGCAGCAACAACAACAGCAACAACAGCAACGACAAAAGCATTCAATAAAATCATAATTAAGGATTTTCTGCTTAAAAATAAATAAATAAAAATTTCTTTCTTTCTCTTCGCCCCTTTCTTTTTGCTTATTTTAGCTTATTTGAGCTTAAAATTTTTCAAAGCTTTAGTGGGGATTTTTTACTTAAAAATTCCTTTCGAACACATATGCTTTTTATAAATACTTCTATGCAAGTTTCCTTTCTTATGCTTGTCTCTTGTTGTTAATTAATATTTGCTATACTGGTTTGTTTATTGGATTTTCTGATTACTGTTTGCCAAAACTTTAAACTAGAAAAAAAATTTGTATTCAAAAATGTTTTTCTAAAATTCATGTCTCATAGTAAAGATGACGAGGGGATATGAAACCAACCAACCAACCTTATGTTATGCATATTGCAATAGCTCCGAATAAGGATATCTATCTTATAGAGCATTGGTAGGAAAGGTTTACTTGCCTCCCATAACAAGCAAGCATTAGCATTTATATTTTCTTTGGTATATGCATAGTGTCGCAAATGGTTTTGGGGGAGAAAAAACTTTGATATCAACAGAATTTGAAATAAATGCAAATGCACGTACTTGTGCATAATTTCGCGAAAAGTGGTCTTGGTTTGCTTGAATGGAAAAAAGTTGACAGACTCTTCTCTAGACTTATTACACAAGCTATAATGCATATCAGGCTTAGACCACTTCCCTGAAGAGGCTAATTCTTCGAACTTTATGAAGTGGCAAAAAAAAAGGAAAAAATGAACAACCCACCTTTTTAATTAATACCTTCCAAAAAGGTGTTAACGTGACTGCCCGTTAAAAACTTTAGCCTTCTCTCCAAATATGTAGACATAAATTATAGCAAACAAACAAGAGAACACCTCCATATCCCCCGTCCCGTAGATATCAAAAAAAGAACACTCAGGCGGGATATATATGTGTTAATAAATTTCAAGACAGACGGAACACCACGATGTGGACGCGGCTGAATTTCTCTATTTTCAAAATAAAAATTTTTGTCACACAGACGTGCGGACGTCGTAGGCGTGCATTTTGAAAAGTTTAGGTCACTTCCAAATTCTTTTGCAAAATTTGTAGGCGTTATATTCAACTTCACTAGTGGGAGAATGTTTACCACAGTTGGGCAGACAGATCAATGGACAGAATAATAGATGGATATACTTAGGTGGGTTCCAAATTTGAAACTGGCCAGAAATTTACTTACTGTATGGGGTTTTTGAAGTTTGTTCCTGCGCCTTATAAAGGTATTGAAAAAAAAATGTAACTCTAATACGCTATAATATTGGGTGGGAGTGGTCATTTTTTTTAATTTTAGTACGGGCACTAAAGCATCGCCCATAGAACATGCCTTCAAGCTTTTGTACACTTATCTGCTGTAGATTATGAGTAATGATTAAACTACCAATTTTTTATTGTTTTTTAAAAAACAGAAGTGTTCTCGCTTTAAGAAGCACTGTAGACGTTTCCTTCGCGTCGATTTGACCCATTTTCGACACTAACTTGCATGCAAAAATTTCTATTTTTTGTGTCAAATTCGAAGTCGATAGTTTTATTTATGCGACCAGGGAAATAGTTCCAACAGAGGTTACACAGACGGAGGGCCATACAAGCGGACGGACAATCGATTTAGAACTTGATGCTGTTCAATAATATATATACTTTGTGTGATATCTGAAGCTTTCCTCTGGGCGTTGCAAACGTTTTGACAAAATGTATATATCTTTCATTCTTCGATGATAGGTATAAAAATAAATGCAATGGTGTTATGCAAGTTTGTGAAAAATAAACAAAGATAGGCTAATAAAAAACTTTTCTTTTTATCAATTTATTCATCAATCAATTCCATTAAGTCGGACCATACAAGATTTCTAAAATCTTAGAATGGAAATAAGCATTATTACAATTGTTCCATTTATTAACGATTTATGGTCACCTTTTTTAGTGGGAATACAAAATTTGATTCAAAGTAACAAAAACGATGGCAAACAAACCCTACAAATACTTTTTTGACAGTCGAACGATGATAATGACAGAATAAGACTGGCAAAGTGGCTGCAAATAGAATATGATTCTGCTCTATTTTTAATACCAGTCTATGGTACAAGCGAACTTGAACATTGTTATAATAATATTTGATGCTAATTAAATATTTGCTCTTATAGGGTTGCAATATGAAACTATTCTGCCAGCAGCAGGTAATCAGAATTCTTTTACCGAAAAAAAAAACAGATAATTACTGTTAGGAAAATATCTTTCAACAAGTAAGCAGGAAGTGAGTGAAGCATGCAGTTGAAAGAAGAATAACCAGAATTCAAAGGAGAACAGCTAAGTCTCTTACAAATCAAGTAAAAACACTATATCGGGCCATGGCCCACCATTTAATACTCCACACCACCCTATTGTTATTCATATAGCGACTTTTCAAAATAAGGCTTTATAGGGGAAGCGATCGAAAAATTGATCCGATCCTGATCATTTCATCAATAGCGTTCGTTCTCGACCCAAAACATGTCGGTGTACCAAATTTCGTTAAAATATATCGAAAATTGCAATCTGTAGGTTGAATACAAGAAAACAAGACGGACAGACGGACAAAAAACTTAAATAAGTCATTCAGAATAAGTTTTTGAATCGGTCGGTATAATAAAAATGGGTCTTTCCTTCTCAGTGTTGCACACATTCGCACAAACGAAACATATGCTTATACCACAAGCCGTATGTGGTATAGAGAAAAAATAATAACAAATCAATGTATACTTCTATTGGAAAATTTTCATCACATTATCTATATGGTAAATTCGTTAATACCGGCCAGACAGGCATCTGTACATGACACAAAACAAGAAAGATAAAAAGCTTTCACTGGATAAACTAATTACAAGAGACTCTAAACACTAGCCACTGTTGCTATGCCAACACCAAATACCAATAAGTACAACTCTAATTATCAAGCAAAAGAGAGTTAACCTTAGAACATAATCAAGAGAATAAGGAGAAAAACTAGTTAAAAATAATAGTTTACAAGCAAGAAAAAAAAAAAAAAAATTTCTTTGTTATTTAAAGAGCAATTTTCTAAGAAATTCTTTAATAATTTATTTCATGATGCACTTAAACAAAAGATATCCTTTAAGGAAAATTTATTTTTATCAATTATTAAAAGAAAAGTGTAAAAACTCGTCTAATTGAGGAGCAATGGGAAGAAGCTCCGTTATTCACTTATACGCATTCAATTATTTGCAATAATTCGTGTTTATTGTATATTTTTATCTATATAAGTTTATTGTATATTTTTATCTATATAAGTTAGAATCCATTTAAATGAAATTTGAATTATTTACTAAATCACTTTTTACTTATTTATCTTTTGCTTATCCATTATTGTCCCTAAATAATTGTAAATTTCTTTTTTGTTTTTCTTTATTAACATAAAATGCCATTTCACATATGACTATAGTCTGACCAAAGTTGTTCGTTCATTCAGTCATTCATCCAATTATTTATTCATAGAAAATTATTCTTCTGGTCCGTTGCTCACCAATTGTCTGCAATTTTTCTTAGTTCTGTTAGTGTGTTAAAAAATTTAAAATTTCTTTCAATTAAATAAATTTAAAAATTTATTAAATTATTTATCATTATTAGCATAAGCATTTATGATTCAAGCAGCCCGCTTAGCAATGCACTTATTTTGTTTTGCATATTTATGGAGATGTTATTGTTTAATTAATCTAAGCAGAGATAAAGCCGCGATGGTTATTAAAAATTAAAGGATCAAAATGTAATGATATCACGCACTCTCGGCACTTGATGGCTTTGAAGCCTCTCTTTGTGTTCTTCTTAATGGAATAAAGTAATTGAAATATAAATAATAGAAATGCGGTTTAGAAGAAGTCGCTTAAAGTCTCTTCCATTGATATGCAAACTCAATTGCAGAGTAACACTTCGATTTACATCACAAACGATTTCGCGAATGTTGTGGTCTACCAAGGGCGAATTAGCAATTACCAGACAATGATTATAAGTTTATCCGTAAGCGAAAGCGATTCGCATGAAAAGAAGTCTGAAAGACTAAGTTTCCTTAACGCCTCTGATATGCTTTGGAACACTGCGACACGCAGTTATTGTTTCTATTCGATATACGATTTTTGCGGCATTGTGCTCTTTTCATTTCAATCTGAGCGAGAGACTTGAGATACAGAACGTTAGTAGCTTCGCCGAAAAAAGCCTTATGTCTTGAAGAGATAAAGGTGGCAACATTTTTGCTTTAAAAAGCCGGCAATTCTAATCGGAATTACCTTGAAGGGCAGCGAATAGGTTTTAAGCCAAAGCAACTGAAGTGTTGCGATGTAAAAAAGAGAAAAATTGAAAACAATTGATTTACAAAAAATTAAAATGTATATCATAATTTCGGACAAATGAAAGAAGTTGTCGAGAATTGTAAGAATGAAATTCTTATTAAATTTTTCTTCGAAATTCCCCTTAAGACAAATGTTATATTAAAATCTTGATACTAAAGAAACCATGAGTTGAAGTTCAATTTACGTGTTCTATATATTTAATACGTGTTCTCTATATTAATATTACAATTCTACTTGAAAACATAACTAAAAGATTACATAAATGTCTGTATTTCTAAGCGAATGTTTTCTTTAATATTTTTTTTTTTTTATTACATCCAACACCATACACAAAAGCAACAGAATGTATTCATTCATTCCTTGTACTTTTCGTGCTTTTTCGATTTAGTTTTTTCTTTAAAAAAAAAAAAAAAAAAAAAAAAAAAAAAACAGAAGGGATTTCTTTTAAATCAACCATTTAATGGGAAAACTTTTGCATACTTTTCTTAAAGCGCTTCAAGAAATTGATGAAAAAATACACTACAACAAGTTGCACAATTATTCTTCATTTCTCTTCGACAGTCGACTTTTTTTTTCTTTATCTCAGCTGTCTGCTCCCCTTACAAATAATTCATTTCGTTCACTGTTCAGGTTATATTGGTAATTCGAAAGCGATGGCAATAATAGTGGTAGCGATAGTTTGGTGGTGAAGCAGGCAACATTGGGACTTATGGTCTTTAAGTTAAACTTTCCAATAGAACTAAGAAGAAGGAAACAAGAGCAGCCTTTTTCTTTCCCTCATTTATAGTAAGTTTGTTGAAGTGCATGTCTGCAGTAGCAGGACTATTGCAATATTTCGATGAACTCTTCGCACCGGTCCTCTCTGCCTATCAACCAATGCTTAAATATTTTTGATATCGGAGTGTGGCTGGTAAACACTTGAGAAAATTTGATTGCTTGGCATTGCAATAACGTGACCGGAAAGGTGTAAAGTGCTTTATGAACTTGAAAGCATTTTTCAATAGCAAAAATAACACCAACGAACGTTCGCATTGTCAATATGCTTCCTTTAAATTGCATTAAAATAAAGTCAATCACCTAAAGTTTATAGAAATATATACGTAATATACACGTAGTATACGTATGGCAGGTGACTGCATACATACCTAATAGGACTGTATAGTGTAAGATAAATGATCACGTTCACTTTTCTAAACTTAATACGCAACACAGCAGCAGTAAGAAATCAAGCAACCAACCAACCAACCAACCTCTAGCAAACATATACATACTGCGCCACACTTTGCTATGCTATAACAAAATTGAACAATTTATATAGTCTTTCTCTCTGTTGAAATGATGATAATGATGACAATGCATGCCTTGAAATCTTTACCGTTTCATTCCATTACATTACCTTTGCTAGGATAATTTTTTTAGTTTTACGGCATAGCAGTATGTGCATTGTAATGCTGTATTATTGTTCTTTGTGCTATTGTTGGGCCTGCAAAAAAATAGCAATACTTTAGAAAAGCAAAATTGAATAGAGACTGAATGCATTTTACTTAAAAAAAAAAAAAAAACAACAAGAAGAAGAAGAAGAAGAAAAAGAAAATTCTTACATTATTTCTATTTGAAAGAAAATGTTAATAAGCTTAGAATGTACCGAACTAAAGCTTATGCTGAACAATTTATAGCAGCACGAACGTTGTTATTGAAGCAATATTTTATCATAGATTTCGAAAATTAGAATAAGATTTAGGTTCCTCCGTTAGCATTTTTCATCCTATCTCGGTTCTTCTGCAGGATTTTCGTTTACCTTTTTATTGATTGGTTGTTTTGCGTATAGGTTTCCATATATCAGTTAAGCCTTATTTATCACTTTTTTTTTTTTAAGACTAATTCCATCAAGCGCTCCTGCACGAAAATTAAATTAATATTTTATTATATTTTTGACAACCAAAAGATATGAATATATGCATCCTTTAATATAACCTTGAGTGCTGGGGACATTCTTTAAGCATTTTTTGCATGACTGTATACAGTTTATGCTAATATAAAATCTTTTCTCTTTTATTCATGGTTAGACTTGCACCTTAAGTTTACTTCTACTCGTAATACTCATTCGCAATGCTTTCGTTTAATTTTATTCAACTCCTAGCTTTCCTATATTCTGGGTCTTATTTGAATCAATTCGTATGCGTTGAGATATTTTTACAGGTCGATAATTATAATATATTATCAAAGCAATTTATTTCGATCCCTTAATATAAAACTACACATCATTTTTAAATGATTGCATTCTTGCAAGTTACAAGTTGGCACATAACCTTTTTACCCAGAGTACAAGTTTTACAAGCTTAACTTAACTTACTTAAAAAGTATTAACACTAATATCTGACCCTGATTTAACTTTTGCTTTTTCATTTGAAACGTATAAGAAAGAAAGAGCGATTTATTCAACTGAAGGAACGTTTACTTCACCTCGCAATGAAATATCGTAAAGGAAAAAATAATGATAGGGATTTGAAGATATCAAGACAGTTCGAGCTAAGTCGACTACATAACTCGTCGTTGATTAAAGAGGTAGATGAAAAGTTATTGCTATGATTTCCTAAGGAGATATGTATGTACTGCTCAGAAAAGACTTCAGTTAGACTCTCCTTCCATAGTACCGATAGATTCAGAATCATTTTCTGCATATGCCCATATGTTTGCATGATATTTTTCCATGTATTTTTGGTGTTCAGCCTACAGTTCGTCAATTTTTCGAATGATTCCACAAAATTTGATAAATTAACGTATATTGACCAAGGGTCGTAACTTATTGAAATTTAATTAAATCGGGGAGCACTTTTGCGGGCCTTTTGAAAAAGTCTTCATATGGAAAAAATTTGCAATTTCCAGAAACATCTTCTCACAAAAATTGCTAGTTAGGAGCACTTCGGCACTCTATACCCTTTGAAACCCTCCCTTGTAATCGTTCCTACAAAAAGTAACCCCGTATATTGCAATAAGATCAAAATTGTAATTATTAATAAAAATGGATCAATAATAGTAACTTTACGAAAATATTGCCCGTCCTTGTTTTAGATCCGTTCCCCCTATGGAGACACTCATGCGAACAAACTATAATTTTGGATATTTTATTACGAAAATAAATGAGAAACTGCATTACCCGAGGTAATGTAGGATAATTAAAGGTCGGCTTTGCCCGACTATTTTCTACTTCTATTGGTTTTACTCATTTTCTACTTCTATTGGTTTAATGTAACTTTTTCCAGCCATCACGACAATTGTTCCAATTGCCATGTGGTTACATTATATTAGTGCCTACACATGCAATGTCCGGAACGACTCGAAGTATATCTATCTTTCGCAATCTTAAGAATGCGTTAGGGAGGAAAATTTTCTGAATGTTGTTAAAACTGTCTGTCCGTGTAAGTATGCGTTTAACTTAAATGTCGTATTTTCAGAATGCTTTCACGAGACCTGGCACACTGAGTTGCTTTCATGGAAGGACGGAGTCTATATGGATTGGTTTGAACTATTTTAGCGGCTTTTGTCTATATAATGCTTGCCTTTGAAAAGGGGTTCATATGTGCAAAGGTGGCCCAACTGTTTATTATTTCTCGACAAAAATCGGTGGCAAATATATGCAGAAAATTGCAGAGAGACAAGAAAATTTTTATAATTCTTTTCCTGTAAGAATGCTTTAATAAAGAAGCAAGACTTTATATGAAAAGGAAGTGTAATAAGTGTTTTATTACTTATTGGCCTAAAACGATTTTTGGAATGCTTCCCACATAAGGACTCTTATGAAGAGACGACAAATTAATTCTTTGAAAAGAAAACAGTATTAAATTTGGGTCATGCCGAATCACCTTTTTAGGCTGTCCTTCTTTATAAGTCCTTATGAAAGGTGGATCCCTGTACAACAACAAGGTCTAAGTTTCAGTATTTTATAACGAAAATATCTGAAGAATTTCACAAGACGGGGCGAAGTAGGTTGTTGAAAACTCGGCTTTGCCAAAGCCACGTTATATCATACGATTTGTTTGACTTATCTTTTTGCAATCTCATCACAAAATAAAATTTCACAACTTTTGTTGTCAATTGCACTTCAAACTACTATTCATAAATTAGTATTAAAATTGCTGTGAAATTGTTTCTCCTTTTGTTAGAATCAATTGCAAATTTTGCTGATTGTCAATAGCGATGATTACAATTGATTTAGATAATACAACGACGAGCACTAATTCGACGGTTTAAACTGGAAAAAAAATTCCATCATCTTTGCAAAATGCAGTAACATTTAAATAAAAACTCTTATTTTTCTGCAATAGTTGACTCAAGAACTCCTTTCCAATGATAATCTTCTCAGACGGTGTTTTCTTAAATTTCGATCGAGATAACGTTTTGGTATTAATTTGTTTTGCTTATATCCAAGTGATAAGTGATGAATTCTTTGTATTTATTATCAGCTGGAAAAATTCTGTATTTGATTCTTTTACCCCTTTCAGGATTATCCACCGCAAATGGATTTTACAACACCGCCGCTGCCAATGGCTCATCTACAACCGGTAACGCAGGCGTCAATCATTAGTGGGGCATCACTGGGTAATGGTGGCACCGGTGGCACTTTAAGACGTGGTATTTTGCGTGGTGTTACCGCGGTGCCACCGCCAGATGTTACCCATCATACAACCACCAATATGGGAGGCGTGCAATTACTGCACGACTTGCATCCAATGAATATCTCAGCTACCTCCTCAACATTAACAACAACCAGCAGCTTGGCAAACGGCAGTCTAATGTCGATACCCTGTTCCACACCAAAACAACCTCAGAGTATACTTAAGGATCCTAATCGAAATAAGCAGCAGCAACAACAGCAAGCGCAATTACTTAATACCACAGGTCTGGTAGCCATACCTGCTACAGCAGGTAATCTACAATTGCTGAATATACCCACCTCAGCGGGCATTGGCAATAGTTTGCTAATGACTGCCAGTGCATCATACGATCCGACGAATCCACATAGTTTAACCACCTTTAATGCGGCCGGCGCAGCAGTGGCGTACACAGACGCCGATGGTCATCTCGTATAGCTATAGGATGCCTCAATAGGGGCCCTTATAGCAACAACAATACTGGGCAGCAACCCACCTCGCTACTAAATACACTAAAAACTATATTATAAGGCCGTGCCAATAAGTAAAAAGTCAACAAAAACAACAACAACAACAGCAACAACAACATCAGCCACATCAATGGAAAATAATAATTGCATCTAAACTTAGACAGGTAATTAATTAAGTGTGACGAAGAGACAACACTTAAAAGTTTTTTTGTTGTTCTTCATCACAAAGAAATAATTCATTTTTCTTAAAACGTGAAATATAATAAACCGTAATTTAAAGCGTAACCGTAAACACTAACAACTTACAAATTAGTTTTAATCTACTTGTGTATTATACGCCCTAATGGTATGGCTATGGCTACGTGGCAGGCAGAGCACTGTCAAAACAAAGGTAGCAGCGTTTAATAGTAAGGAAGTCTACTTATTATCATTGTTACTATACATAGTCCTATAAGGCTAAGCCAGAAAAAAAAAAAAAAAAAAAAAACCAAACACAAAACAAGAAATAATGGCAAAAAAGATTTATGCATTTTCTAGTCGCACTAACAACGCTACAACAAGCCCAGCCCATTGCTCCTCTGCTGCTCTTGATAAAAAGAAACAGCATCTGAAATATTAGTGCGTATAACAAATAAATTTTATTCATAAAATAACAGCAACAACGAGAAACATGTAAATTATTCTCAAAGCTGTAACATAAGCATTCTAGCTTGACAATGAATGAAAAAAAAATGTAAATTTTTATTTGAAAGAAAGCGAAAAACAACAATAGCAACAGAAACACTTTTTTAACACTAATTGGATTGTAACAACACCGAATAGCAACAGCGTCGCTAACATAAACAATAAAAATAATAGGAAAACAAAGACAACCAGCTAGCGAGCTGTAGCGAATAGCTCGAAACATGTAACAAAACATGACACTGTAATGACAACACCAACAACAAAAACGACTAGCACTTGAAATTGATCTCAACGGTATTATTTGGTTTGAATTTTAAGCACTGGTGCACAAAAAACGCTAAAGCACCATCATCAGGCCCAGCATATAATGAAAGTGTGCTAAGAGTGTTTCTCGAACGCGAAAGAAAGAATCAAAAGGGAGCGCACAAGCAGCACAAGCGATAAACTTGTATTTGAAATTAAATTTTCATCCTTTTTGTTTTACTAAATGCTTCCTTTAGACGTCTTCAAAAGGTTCGCTACAAATTTCAACGCTACTCTGCGCACACATTTCATATTTCCGCTTAATAACCTCAACGACGACAACAAAAGCAGCAATTGCGTTGAACGATACCTTTTAACTGCGTGAACTACAATTATAAACGTAATCATAGAATTGCGAACGTATTTGCATAATTCACCTGCGGCTATACATGCCCCTGCACATATATGTATGTACAATACACTTATGTACAATAGGAAACCATAATATCACGCCTGGATGACCAAAGTCAAGTATTAATGTTGAAAAAACAACAACAAAAAATTAAAAGCCCCAACAAATGTTTGATTAAAGCAATTAATTTATACATCGTTTACCTTTACGCTTTCATAATTTTTAGAAAGAAAAAAGAAACGCGAGACTTTCTTTTGTGTCATAGTACGCTCGCTGGGTTTTACCCTTAGGTTATAATATGTTTGTGGGTTAAGTTTAGCATTACGACGCATAAGATTGACATTAGAAAGCAGAAATAAGACCTTTACTAAAATGACCCACTTACCTTTTGACGTTTCAAGGTCGATCAGTGAATGCAAATACTTGTCTTTCTCTCTCTCTCTTTCTCTCTCACGTTCCAAAGCGTTTAATATCAAAGAATTGTTGCCTTTGAAACGTTTTAACTATTTAACGTTACACTATCAAGACCTACAAAGCGAGGTTCGAATTAAGAATATATATATATATATACACATACCTTAACCGCCTTATATATATATAAGGTGTTTAGTAAATCCGTGATATAAATTTAGTTTGGGTAGAATCTTTGAAATCTAATGAAAATTTTCTTTGCCAAAACGCAGTCATCTTCCCACCTGGCACTTTTGACACCATCTTCTTTGGAAAACTAAGTTGCTTCCTCTTTTAAATCCAAAATTTCCCCATTCTCCTAACGCAGCTACAGTCGACTATATAGAAATACACCGAAATTGGAAGGTTTTGAAATTTAATGAAGCAAGGGTTTGGGAGGTTTAAAAAAATTCGCTTTTACATAGACTTTCTGGGATCCTACATAGTCCCGATACAAGCACAGAGGCGATTAAAAATTATCTCACCTTTTCACCAGTCAACTACCAGTTAACAAACCTTGTGCTATACCATACTCACGTTTTTCAAAAGTAACGCAGCATTAATCAAATCGAAAGCATGTTTGACGAAACTTAAAAGATATGCTCCAAAGGAAGCTCTCGCCGAAACAGAAAGGCAAAGCAGATGCTTGAGCAGAGTAAATGATTCTGCAGTCAGCAGAATGAAATTTAAGCCGTATTTGAAATCAAACTTTAGATCTTTTCGAAATCATTTCGTTTTCTTCAGCCTGTTTTGCTTTGCCTGTCTTGCAAAGCAAAACTTGAATTGCGATTGTAAACAAAAGCAAGTACAACTAAGTTCATAATTAACCCAAATAATCATCTTACGTAACTGTAAAATAAAATCTATTCTTCAAATCAACACATACACATCCTCAAAGTTGAACGCTGTCTGTTTGCAAAACCATGGCTTTGCTTTTGCACAGCTTATCTTATCATTTCAAGCAATAGTCTACCTTGGCTTTATGTGCTTATTATGCGTCAGCGTTATTGTCAGCATATTTAAGTAAGTAATAAGACCATTGTGATTTTGTAGGAGCTAAATGAACGGTTCATACAAAGGAAAGAGAATCTCTATTCTTTTGCAAACTTCCTGTACGAGATTTTGGCTGGGAAGATTTTTTTAAACAACCTACGAGTCTTTGCCGCCTTTTGGACGATGGTGAAGCCTGAGGGGTTAGGTTTCCTGGCCACTCTTAGGAAAATGCATTTATCGTGATCACGAAACTCAATTTTCCTCGATATGTAAGTGAATGTGTGTCCACTTAAAGTTGAATATGCTACAGAATGCATCGAAGATGCTAAAGCTATACAAACTCTAATTTGTTGCAAAAATTAAAACGAAAAAAAACTTTTTTTGAACCTTTAAGAGATTCGATTTTTATTTACTTGGATTTCGAAGAGAATAGGATTCTAATCAACATTACTGCGTGATCTACTCATAAATCAAACGGGAAGCAACCCTTATGTGAAAACATCAGCGTAGTGTGTGTGTTTATGTTCAATCATAATTATAATTCAAATTTCTTATTAAAGGCTATGAAAAATTTTTTGAAAGGCCTACGCCCTAAACGGGAATCTTCAAAAAACTTCAAGAAAAGTTTACTAACCTTGAGTTCTCTGATTTATTGCATCTTAAATCCTCACTCTTTTGTGCAATCGTTAACTTCCCAGAAAATTATACATTATACGCCTTAACTGAAATGCGCTTAATACAAATCTTGTTTTAATCAAAATATTTTTTCCGTCATTCGTAGCATTAATTAAATGAAAAATAAATTGTTCTTCAATATCCTTAAGAAACTGTCGCATTTATGCGTTTTAATATACATTTCGAAACTTCATAAGATCCTTGGCTTAAAATTCCCCCTTTTATAATTACATACCCCCCCGCCCAACAATTATAAAGACTTGCACACGCATAAAAAATTTAAGTTACAGGAGTGTTTAAAATAAAATTATGTTGCTATGAAGTTTTCATTTCAATTCGTTCATGCTTAATACAATGTCATAAACCTACCTACAAAAGAGCGTATAGAGCAATACACAACGTTAACGGAGGAATCCTTATGGTTGACTTAAAACTCAAGCTTGCGTAAGATTACTCACGTGCATCTTTCAAAGCGAAAAGAGGAAACCATAAAAGATATCTGACATTACGTTTACCACGAATTCTATACACCTCTCTCACGATGCAGTGACGAAAAACGCCAATTCCCACAAGGGTGATAAACTGAAGAAAATTTAGTTCTTAATCTTTTGAGAGGTAGGGAGAATGCTTGTTTGAGAGGCAAAGGGCCAAAACGTATTAATTTGCTAAATATGAGGATGGTAGGCGGAGTAAACCTGCTTAGAGGTTAACGGGAACGATTTCGTAAATAATATACTTGAAGACCTTGTGTTGACTAAAAAAATAATTGTTTTTACAAATTTTTATAAAAACGATACTAAGATTTATTAAAGCTTTAGATTTTACATATGAACGTAAAAGTTATTCAAAGTGTTTAAATAAAAAAGAGGTTTTTTTGAAATATTATAGAGAGAAACAGGCACACGACCACTCTCACAAAATAGTCTGCTTTTTTTTTACTTTTGCTTGACCTCGTTTAGTGTGACGCTTCAGGTCACAATTTTGCATCTAGAACAACAAAAATTTGTTGATAATATAACTGACAAACTAATAAGCATGGGAGAAAGAAATTTGATCATAAGCATTTGAGATAACCTTTAGATTTCCATTTGAATCAGAAAGAAAAAGAAACGAAGGCTAGACAATTACAAATTTCTTATATGTGTTTTTTTTTCATTTTTCGTTTCTACTATGGGTTACTCCACACAGAATTTAAGTATATGCAGTGACAGACAGACCCTAATCAGAACTGAATTATTTCTTTAATTCCCGATTTAAATTAATCTCGCTGAACATAGCAGCAGTTGAAGATGTGCATCAACGGAGAAGAATTAGAAACTTCAGAGATCTCTATAAATAAGGATTAGCTTTGCATATAGCTTTTGACCTGACAAAGTAATAGGTCGATGTCTTGCTTAGAAAAAAACAGGATAATCAATAAATTAAGGTTATCATGTATTTTTGTTTTGAATTATGCCACATTGCTCTAAAACAGAGGGCCACTCGCGCATCCATAAACTTCTGTGGCAGCCTGCTCAAGGGGCCTGAAGAGCCAAAGTTTTTTTTTTGGAAAATATCAAAAAAATCGCGTGGTATCTTTAATGAAAGATGCTATGCTCTAGGATCCCTTTAATGTAAATGGTGTTGGTTTTTGTGCGATTGAATGAAAACACGAAAACAAGTTAATAAAAAAATATTCGCCTTAACTTACCGACTATCTCTACTGTATTAAAAAATATAATTTTGAAGATATTTTTCGAAATTCGAAGAAAGAGAAAGAAAACTGTACAAATTGTGTTACAAGAAGCTTTCAAAAATCGTATCTCCATAAAAAAGGACGTAAAGCTTTGAATTGTGATATGGACATCCTGTCGTATTACAAAAGTTTCTTTTAGTATTTTTTTCTATTAGCTTGTAACACTCCAGGACCACTTCAAGTACTCTTCCTCATTCTGTTTTCTCAAAGGATTTTCGCTCGAAAGTGCACTTTTTACTGCATCCGTCAAAGACAAAATCGCATGTTTCACACTTTACATGTTTTGATATGACAAAGAAAATGTCGGGACTATATGTACTCGTATAACCGAATCACTCGAGTCGAAAAATTCCATGTCAAACTTTTAATGTCTTGGCAGCAGAATTGAAAACTTTTCCATCGCTCTAAGTTTCATATCAGCTCAAGACCATTTCTTTTTTTTTTAACTAATATAAATACTTTCTGAATACATTTACTAATATATTAGGAAAGTTAGAAATCAGAGGAAATGATTTGACCTAAATTTCATAGACCTAAATGTCAAGGAAAAAACTTCTTTCAAATAGTGAACATTTTTCCACATGTTCCGCACAAAGGGTTCGAGGCATCTATTAAGACAATTAAAAAAAAGAAAACAATTTTAACAACGATGTTAACTTAGCTGATTTTCTTAAGCGGGCTGGCCCGCAATTGAATTAGTGGCCTCAAGTATTGCTTTCGATGTTGTAAAACTCAAAAAGAACATGGATTTAATATTTTTCTGTTCTGATCATCTGATGAAGTTCTCATTCTTTCCAATTACGATTATAAGCGAAAAGCTGTACACGTCTATGTGTAAAATTAATATTAAAACAATACTTTACAATCGCATTCGCCTTTAAGCTCATTCCCGCATACATCCACATCCTTTGTATTTGAGCTCATTAAAACAATGGAAAAAAGTAAATGAAATTTTATTAATACTATTATAGACCAATTAATTATACGCACATCCAAAAACCGCAAATATTCTCTTTAGTTTCATTGCATTATGAAATGTTGATTAATACGTTATTTGTATAATAGTGTTAGGTTGGCATAAAATTAATTGCGATTTCATTAACATGTTTGAAGCATGAAAATTTTGCGTCCTTTTCGATTCGTAGTATTTTGAATTGTTTATACTACTATAGGAACTTACGGCGAAAGAAAAGGAAAAATTGCGAACAACGTGCTTGTAACCTAATCCTCGTCAGTAATGCTGAGCTGTCTGTATGTGAATACCTTGAGAATATCTTGTTGTCATCCCAACATATATCCTCCAGAAATTAATGTCATATGTTTTTTTTTTTTTTGTGAATTTGTTGAAAAAAAAAGTAATTTTTATGTCTGTACCAGGATTGAAGCGTAAACTGCAGGTTTCGCTATTTTTTTATATTTACTTTTCGATTTTTTTTCTTTTGTTTTTTTCTTTTTTATATCACGCAAATTAAAGTAATAAACTAAATACTGCTGTCATCTACACACTCAAAATTCGCTTCAATTCAATTAACGTCGTCGGATCCAATTAAAGTAATTGTCTAAGAGATGAATTATGATATGTGTTAGGAGAACTTAAACAACTTTTACCTAAGCTATCATAAAATGTACTTTTTGGGTAGAATTTACTTTTCTAAGCTTCTTAATAAGGAATTAAGTTCGCAATTTCTTTAATGTTTAAAGATACACAGACGTGCGCGTTGGTAGCGTAGTATGTGTGCATGGCCATGATTATGTGTATGTTTTCTCTACAAAATTTACAAAGCGTATCTAATATCGACAGCATTATATAATGAACGCGTGTAACCATGACACCCCATGTATAATAAAAAGAGAGACGATAGCAACCGAGACAAAGATACGAAAATGCTGATAATAATGATAAGCATGATGCTCATGATGATGATGATGATGATGATGATGGTGGTGATGTTAACGATGACAACACAAGAATTTTGTGTTGATAATGACTGCCTTCTAAACAACAAAAGATATGAGCGCGCTTTTCATTTTGACGTTGTCTTGTAATTTTACGATAAGAGGTTGATTTTTATCAAAAAAAAAAAGAACAAAAAGAACATGTAAGACAATCATATTCGGTTGTGATCGAATTTCGTATACCCATCACCGTTATCCTATTTTTGTAGAATAATTTTCTGGAAACTTATATTGTGTAGTTTGTGAGGAGCGAGCCAGCGAGAGGGAAAGCAAAAGTGTTCATTGTTTTCGCTACTTAGGCGTGTGGGTGTTGTAGGCGTATTCTTTGTAGAGGTTGGGCCACTTTCAAATTCATTTGCAAGTTTGATGGCGATGTGTTCACTTTCGGAGAGGGGAGATACTACATAGTTGCGTAGACGGACAGATGGACAGATGAACCGGCGGAGTTTTTTAGGTGCATTTTCAATTTGAAATTGACTGAGAACTTACATACTTTATGCTGTTTTTGAATCTTACTTCTGTCCAGTATAAAGGTATTGCAAAAAAATGAAATGTGACATGCACACAGTAGGCGTGGTCAATTTTTATCATTTTTCTATAGATACTATAGCATCGCCCATGGAATGTACTTTCACATTTTTTTCGATTTTTCTCTTGTAGCTTATAAGTAATGGGAAAAACCTCATTTTCTATTCCTTTTAAGAAACAAAGGTGTACTCAGTTGACATGATACTGTAAGCATGTCGTCCGACCGATTTAACTCGGTTTCAATACTAACCGGCGTGTAAGAATTTCCAACATTTCTGGCAAATTTGAAGATGATATCTTCATTTTTATAGCCAGGGGAATGTTTACAAACAGACGCACAGGCGGACAGATGAACATGCTTAAATCGATTCAAAATTTGATGCTGACGTTGGTGATGGGCATAAAACAAAATCGTATGTGACTTGAGGCTTTTAGTTGCTGCTATGCAAGATGAGGCGAATGTCTAGCATTTCGATTTATGTTTGCATATATATTATATATATAAATGTATATATCGATCTTCTCTCACAAGCATATCTGTCTGTCTGTCCGTCTGTATAATGGGTGTTGTAAACATTCGCCTGGCCGCAAAATTGAAGCTATCAACCTTAAATTCGGCAGAAACATTGGAAGTTGTCGGTCTGTCCATATGTCTGTTTGCGCAACTGTATAGTATTTGTAGTGAACATTCTCCCTTTACCGAAAATGAAGACACTTCCTACAAATTTACAAAAACATTTTGGAAAAGACTTAAATTTTTCCAAGGAGACGCCTACAACGCCCACACGCGTATACGACAAGTACTTTTATTCTGAAAGTAGACAAAATCAGCCGCGTCTACTCCATATTACAGAGTATGAAAATTTAGTTCTTAAACTTTTTCTGTCCTTTTTAGGATAACGGTGATGGTTATAAAAAATTCCGTCACAACTGAAGTTAATTTGCTTACTTGTATCTGTTGCTTTACAAAATTTAATAGCACTTGTTGGATGGCTGTACGGTGATCGTTTGATTTTATTTAGATGAAAAAAAATATGCCAAAAAATTTAACCCAAGTTTCTCTTTATAAATTAATAGTAGTGCGCAGAGATGTCAGATATGACAAGACATTTTTTTGTTTGCAGTTTACGTGACTTAATGACCTTATTTCGTACCGATGTTGCCATTGAAGTATTTTATTGTAGCTACAGTTTTGAAATTCAAAAATTGAGAGAAAAGTCGACAACGACAAACGACAACAAGAAAGCACATAGTTTTCTTCTATGAGTAGTGATCAGTCACAACGCCCTATAAATCGTCCACATTTCCATGCGTTGTATACATTAACCTGTGTACAGAAAATAATATAAAAGTAACAAAAGCTAACGCTTACTTCTCCAAAGTTTTGCAGAAAACTGCCCTAGAAAGGCATAACAAATTGAATGAAATACACAAACGCTTTAAATGAATTTAAATAATCTGCCGTCTATTTGTCGTTAATTAATTAATAATTCACTGCTCAATGAAGGACTAATATTGACAGAAGCAGCAATCCGTGAAATCCTTCCGTCGTCCTTAATAAGGCTTACCTTAAACTCAATGAATAATTGTCCGAAGCCAACAAATCGGTCGTTTGCTTTTGTTCGCTTTAGATTCACATAAAAAAACTTGAATTTAAATTAAAAGGCAGTGGCCGCCGCTGATAGATAAATAGCGCGTGATAAATGCGAAAGCTGAGGGGTGGTTGCAATTTTTCCATTCTCTTTCCTTTCGACAATGGAGAAATATTCATAGGGAGTCAGATGATGATCCGAACATGCTTATGCCTCGTTGCAAATGTGTTAAGATAGTTTTCTTCATTTGTGCGGTTTTCTAAAGGAATCGCTTGACAACTATTCGGTCTTTGCGCAGATTTACGTTTCATTTTTATTAATTTCTTTTGCCCGATGCCTTTTCCATATATTCTTACATGTTCTGACTGTCTTAGTGCTTGTGTGATATTTCGCTTATTTTCAAATTTTTGTCTTATGAAACTTGACACATCACGTTTTCACAAACACAATTCACAAGATAATAGTATACATGTGTAGAAAAAACTGAAGCTGAAAAAATTTCGATTAGCTACAGAACGGAAATAAATTAATTTTTTCGTCCACCACAGAAGGCTGTAAACTTAAATAGCATAAGGTAAGGAATTAATTAGGAAGTCATTAATTAATAACAATGCCAGTTATTACTTAATATGTGTGTTTTGTATTCAAATATAATCCACCTAATTAATTATAAGCTATAATAGTTTCCTAGAAATTTTCAAAAGAAAAGCCATGCTTTTGCCAGTGTAATCGTTTAGAGATACTTAGGGTGACGGAAGTTAAAAGGTAAGCCAATAAGATGGATATCGTTGGGTTCTATTTTACAAAATTTCAAATGCAAATTTAAATATGGATTTACAAGCCGCGGAAAACTCTTTGAATTTATTTAAATGCACCCATCCGTTCTTCGACGGCCAATCGGCGGACCTATTATATATACTCTTAAGATATGACAGGCTATACTAACAGACTTAACTACATACATTCTCATCCTATCAAAGATCCCCAGAATTATAGACACACATTATGTGCATGAGTAGTCGAGTAGACAAAGGATCGCGACTAACAACACAATGGTCATGCGTTCAAATCTGAAGTGCTAAAGATGCAAGCGGGCATACGATCTAAGCTATCCCGCAGTCTTTAAATTTTAATAATTTATGAATTTATTAACAAAATATATACACGATAAACAAATAAACATATATAACATTAGGTGTTTGCAAAAATTTTGATCAGCGACTTCTACAGACAAAAATGATAAAGAGATTGGAAATACTAGTGGACATAACGGTTGAATTCGATAGTGTTGACCTTCCTCTATATAAAATAACAGTTTTCCATTTGCTATCCATGGAGCACCCAAAATTCTTCTTCTTCCAAATTCTTTACTTTTCTTATATGTAATTTTAACTCGGGTGAAAAGCGTTTTTGGTTTAGTCGGACTAATTCAATTTTGCAAAATTTTCTTCGAATTCGATACTAAAAGAGTAGCATATTAGCCTCAAGAAACTCCGCTGAAAAAGTTATGAGAGTTTTTGCACATACAACTGCATTAACCCTAATCGGACCACGTAGTTTCTTTGACTTACATTTGAATTTTGAACTTAAATTTTTTGATTATTTCATGTTGCATTTCCCTCCCAAATGTCATTGTTTTGGAAAACAGTCATGGTATGATTGCTCTTCAAAGACAGGTGGTACGATTACAATTACGATGAAGTTTCTTCACTTTAACTAAATACGAAAAGAGGGTGTTGGTTATAGACTGGGGTCGGATTAATTTCCTTGTTATTGAGCAAACTTGTTATCGAACTTCCAATTAAGCCTTTTGTTAATGGACACTCAAGCACAACAAAAAGTGGAAATGTGGGATTACAAGAAACTATTTAAAAAGTATTCCGGAAACGTAATATTTATTGCCTCTTAGGCCAGAATGCCGACGAACAAATTTAATACGGAAATATCAAGCTAGCTTTTAAGAAAGGAATAATTCGAAAATTTAAATGAACAGCGATATGTTTCACTCAGTTTATCAAACTTTGTTTTATATCTTCTTTTTTCATAGATTTCAATTTTTCCACTAATTTCTCTTTCAAATTTTATTTTTGGTTTATTTATTCATTTACTGTTCTTCCTCTTCTTTGTTGTGCAAACACCGATAATAGCACAAATATTCCGTTGTAAATGAAGGGAACGAGGAGCCCAACTCGATACGAAAGCAATCGAATGCCATCAAAATGCGATCGTACGTCGACGACGAGAACCGTAAACTGATCCTTGACTTTGGAAAACTTTCATATAAATTTGAAAACATTTTCATTGAATAACAGCCTCATGAATCCATGGAGCTTCTTAACTACGCCAAATTGTTCGCACTTTTCATGATTGATTTGCGAAATTGAAGCAATAACTCAAACCAAATGTTAGAGGTTTTTTACGTACCATTTCCCAAAAGATTTAAAAATGTTCACAACTGGTGGATATGGTTCTGATCAAGCTACTCATCTTTATACATATGTAGGGTATCCAAAATATATGTTTCGTAAAACTTAGGCTTAACTAAAATAATGCCAACCATATCAAAAAGTAAACATGTATCAACACAACTCTAAATGGGTACCTATGCCTGTCAATTCTCAACTCAACTCAAGTCTATAGACTTGACAAACTTGGTTGTGTAAGAAGTAAAGCAAAGCAATGTCTACCCTAACTAATATTACATAGTAATGGGCGGTATATAATATTTCCGCGCTTTTTTGGTCTTCTTCTGAGGTGCTTTTGTAGCCTCCCCTTTTCAAATAATTCCAAATGATCGCGTTGTTGATTTTTAGTGCCTCCACTATTTACTGACAGCCTGCGCCTCGGTATAGCTCCACCGCCTGTAAAATTTCACGTACTTTTTCAGTGAGTGGCCAATCAGAGCGAGATGCATCTTTGACATCGAAATTTCCGAAAAGAAAACGAGAAAACCACACCTGGATCCTTCGTTCACTCACAACATTCTCACCGTACACTTCACAAGTTTTTCGGCATGTTTTTGCATGCTTTACCTTTTTTAGAGTAAAGAAGCCTCACACAGCGTATTTCTTCACATATTGTACTCTTTTTCAAATCAATAGAATCTGCACAGAAAATGTATGCTGAACTGTCTCGTTTTAAGCACGTGGTCGTTCGAGACAATCAGGTGAGTGTTGCCCGACATATAGACAAGGCAAAGAACAACGAAAAACTTTTTCATCATTCACTGCATAAATCCATTAACAAGCTTACCATAGACATAGTGACATGCGCTTTAACAAAAATTAGTGATTCTAGATTTAAAAAGTAATCAGGAAGAGAACTGAATTCGTTGTAGAACAAATCACTCCAAAAGAAAAAATTTGTAAAACACATTGCTGCATATTCGTCAGTGGCTTTACGAGAATAGAATATCGTAAGCGTTAAAATCTTTCGCATGCCAAGCTTTCATGTACTGAATATATACTAATACTTAGTCATAGTTTAGGTTTTCCCAATCTTTTGGATATCCATGCTTTTGAAACACTAACTATATTTTCAGACAAAGTCTAAGACAATAAATGTTACGTCACCACTTTTTATATCACATCTTTGGTCCTTAAAAATTGAATACCCGAAGAAAGGAAAGAAAACAAACACAAAATCCTTCTTTGACCACGAATGGGTGATTAAGAATGCGTTCCGAGTTGTCCGATGACTATAATTGAGCGTTGCAAATGGTATATCAAATCCATCATACTATATACCGCTTTGCTTCCTCCTGAACATAAATATTGCATTTAAGTCTTGTTCACAAGTACATATTTTAAGGAAAGTTATAAATATCTATTATAGTCGTATCTATTGACTTTTCGGATTCATTTTTTTTTTGTTTTTTTTTTTTAGAGTAATTATGATTAAAACAGAAAACTACATCATATGTACATACGTAAGCTCATACATATCTTTATCTCTGTGCACATCTAACCAACTTTCTTGTACACATTTTAAATGCATCAGTGAGGTCAATTATACCCTTAACTATAGTAGCTGACTATGTATGTATGTCGTAATTGTGTATTGCATATTCTATACTTGAATGTTAGCAGATGAGCTTGAAACTTGCAGCCATAAGTTTTAAATATTTAATGCTTGACAATTACAGAAATTGTATATGGGTGGGTGCGGTTTCAGTCCGTTAAAATGAGAGAAGAAAGAAGAATACTAAACTTTCTCACAATTATATTAAAATTTTAAACTGTACAATAAAACAGAAATTCAAGCTTGGTTATCGTATAACTATATACAAAAATGTATGAGGGTTAGAAAGATAAGGGAGAAGCATTGAGTTAAAATGTATTGCCATTGACTGAATTGACCACAAAATCAAATGAAGAATCAAAATAAAATTTGTGGTGTTTTATTTTTTTTTTTTTTTGTACATTAAGGAGACTAAGTGCAGTAGTTACGGGCTTAAGATGCTTAGCAAGTTTGAGTTTATAAAATGAAATTTTATAAACTTTTTTAATAAAAATTTTGTCCGCAAAAATGCATCAAATTTAGTCAAAAGATATTTTACATCGACTTTACAAGTGATTGCGAGCCTTTTTAAGAAATTTTTTTTGCTTTGAAAATCATTTAACTACACATGGGTACACATCTAAGTCAAAGAAAACGATTTATTCCTTTGTTTGCGTCTCATAACTTGATTAATAGTACGCAAAATTTCTATGCATGCAACGTTTTGTCGAAAAAGTATTGAAATTTTGAAATTCTCAAAACTTTTGTTGTCAACTGAAAATTGTACTTTGTACAGCGAACCATATTAATATCTTCCCCGTATCACCATAACCCCTTCGATATGAAAATTCCATTCTCTTCCCAGAAGACTGAAGCAGTAAAAGAAGTGAAAGAAATCATAGGCCTTCCATACAAGGTTCAAGCGGTACCGTGGATGTTTCAAAACCCTCTTTTGACAAAATCTAAAATCCAACACTTGACATGAAATGTCTACGTCTATGTTGTACGTTTGTACTTTATGAGTACGGGGCAAAAAGCAGGGAAAGCAAAGGTATTCTCAATTTTTGTTGCATAAGCTTGTCGGCTTTGGTTCATTTTCAAATTCTTTTACAAATTCGTAGGCGATATCTTCATTTTTTCGAACGGGACGATGTTTACCACAGACGCTACACGGTTGAGTAGAACGACAGATAGACAGACGAGCAGACGAACGCACGCTGGTGCATTTTAAATTTGAAGTTGGGCGAGAATATATTTATTTTATGAGGTTATTTCCATTATCGTGCAGGTACAACAACATCCCTTAGAGAATATACCTTCAAATTTTCGTAGGTTTATCTGCTACAGTTTATCGAGAATGAGAAAAAAAACAATTGTTTATCTCTTGTAAAAAACGGAGATGTTCTCCGTTTACGTGGTACTGTAGGCATGTTCTTCAACCGATTTGACCCATTTTCAATACCAACTTGCGTGCAAAAACATTCAATTTTTCTACCAAATTTGAACTCAATAGCTTCGCGGGACAGACGGTCAGACGGATATGCTTAAATCGATTTAAAGTCTGACGCTGATTAAGAATATATATATGCCTTAGGAAGTCTGAAACTTGCTTCTAGGCATTGCAAAATGTTTTGACAGAATAAATGTGTTGCTCATCCTTCGATTATAATAAATATTTTTATTAATTTATAAATTTGATTAAAGTTATTTATCTAATTGCATGTCCAGAAAAGTATTCCTTACCGAATACCAAGGCAGTTATGTATGAGAAATTGTCACTAATTTCCGTTCACGTTAATAATTCTCTTTCGTTGATATGTTGACGAATATCGTTAGTTAAGTTTGGATGTAGAGTTGCCTGAAAGAAGTTAAAATTAAACAAATTATGTATTAAAGTAAAATAAACCGGATTCCTTTGAGAAGATCCAGGCGTCAGTTACTTTTGAACTCTAGTAAAACCTACCGCCTACCGCCTACCGCACAGCCCAGTAATTGAAAAACGTAACGTTCAAGTCTGCGTATAGAAGACGAATCCTTAGTGCGAGAGACCACACTCCAGTTACGATCGGTGCGTTTTCTGCGCCCAGTAGTCAAAGGCCCAATCGGGCATATATAATCCAGCAGGCCACTCCCTACCCGCCTCTTGTTACTTGCTTTTGACAAAAGCGCGTAGGGGTCATATCCTAATTGTTCATATTACAAAAAAAAAACAATGGTCTTTCCACCGAATCTCACAATTCACACAACATCGCACCAACGTCCATGTGGGCTTTGGAGACCACCGAGAACAACAGCCCACGTGGGAGTCATGTAGCAAGTGTAAGCTTACACGTCGATGTGTTGGTCGCAGTTCGCATTGCCTTTCTATTCGTAGCAAAAGCGTAGTTTAAACCAAGTCTCCATGCCGATACTTAGCCTTCATCTCTCTTATATAGAAGATTCCTTGAATCGGTTTACATATTAGCGGGATTTCTGTACAGGCAACTTTCCCCAAAAAAAATTAAATTTTCAAAACGAAATTTAAAATTGTTTGAAGTTGTACTAGTTTCCTTGAAATGATGTTTGACCTTATTTTGGTGGGACCCGTATATGCTTTCAAGTCATTAGCATTATCTCGTATATAAATATCTCATGCACAATCTCATGTACATGTATTTGCTTTGCAAAAATTTCTAAATAAAATCATTTATTGACTCATATAATAGAAGAGAGAGAGAAAAAAGAAACTATTTGCACAAATAAATTTGTTGATGCTGGATATTTTGGAATTTTTTTTTTTTTGTTATTCTTTTTTGCAAAAGGAACCAAAAAATTTGGCAAAAGAAACCAACATATTGTTAGTTATAAAAAAACCAACTGCAGTCGCCCCCTGTTTTTCGTTCAGTTAAGATATGCGGACATTCATACATATATTTATATATGTATAATATTGTGTCTACATTCACTTTGGTCACTGGCTCATCGTCCAAGATCGGTATGTGAGGCCAACTCGAATGGGTTAAGGGAAGGAAAGCGGTTGATGGCGTATTATTATAGGTAGGGAGTTAAAGTTGAAAAACAGCACATAAGCTTGGGGTACATTTACACTCATACAAAACATTAAACATTACTGTTACTAACAAGTATTTAAAATAAACAAACCCCTCAAACCTCTAACATAAAAAGCATGCAAGCACAACCCACACATACAGTTACGATATGTGCCATGCGTATGCACGGTATGCATTTAATGTATGTATTGCAGCAGGAATGTAAAGAGCGAAGATAGAGTAGAAAATGTTTTACTTTTAGTTTCATTTTTTTTCTCTTCTTGTTTTTTCCTTTTTTTCTTGCTACATATATTCATGCCTATGTGTTTGTTTGTGTGATTATAAAGGAATGTTTATGTGGTAAGAAATGAACAAAAGATAAATACACCAGGAAGCAAACTACTGACATTGCTTATATATGATTGCATATATGCATGCATGCGCACAAACACACCTATGCAGATGAATTTGTATGTTATTATGTACGAGGACAGCTTGAAAAGTTTTAAACTTTGAAAAACCTCTTTTTACTTTTATAAAACTTACATATGTTTTACGAAATACTTTGGCGAAGATCAAAGAAATTTTGTAATCTCTTGCAAGGTTACTAAGAACACTTGAAGAAATTACAGTTACCTTGCTATGCGTGAATATAGGGTTCTTCTCTAAAACGATGTGATTTAATAGGAAGGAGCTTAAGTTATCCCAACTGATAGTCCAACTATTCCAAAAGGTGCAAAGGGTTTCACACACAGTTATGAACTATCGGACATTTCATATGTATTTGTCTGTCCGAAAATATAGTTTACATTTTATAAAAAAGCCTGGAATTAACAATTAATTGCTAAGCGTCAAATAAACAATGGATACGATGATGACAAGCTTATGTCTATATATGTGTATATATATAAATAATATAAAGAATTGATAGCACTAACAACATGGGCTATCTGGTCTATTTTAGAAGAGAAAATTGGGTATTAAGCCCAGTAGTGTTAGTAAAGTGATTTTTTAAATTGTTATTACGTTCCGTAACTTAGTTCAGAATGTTCAGAATGTTTACAGGATTAGTTGTTCCGAATGCGATTCCTTTAACAAAGCAAAAGTTTTGGGCAGCCGTAAAGAACGTGTCTTGTTGCAAAAATTTGTCTACAATTGCAGATTGAAGAAGAAGACATTTTTAGGATCCACTAGTGTATTGTAACTGTAGGACGGAGACGAATTCTTGCAAATGTTTTGTTGAATATATTGATGGATCTGGATGACGGTTAACAAAGATATAGTGCTATATATTTGCTTCGACAATTTTCTCTTTTACTTTCCCTCCAATATATAATATTCTATGAGAGCGACCATAAGTCCATATGCGGAAACAGCAGGCTTCCCCGCTCGATCGGCCTGCTCATTTCCCAACTAACCTATATGACTAGGCACCCAAAGCGTTTTAATTCTATCACCGCACGTTGTTGTGATATTTATCAGTTTGTTCATGGTGCTCCAACTCGAAGTCGGGGGATTTGGATGGTCAGATTATTTGTCCTCAGGAGCAAGGTTCGTCACTTGGAGGATGCAGTTATGAAATTTGAAGCACTTTCGTCAAGCAAGTTATGAAATTTGAAGCGCTTTCGACTAAACAGAACTTGCCCTGAAGCATCTGCCACGGCATAGGTGGTACAGCGCCAGATTTAGAGCCGTTGATATGTAGGAGATGCCAACCATTATTTTCCAATATTTTGGTTTTTTCTTCACCTAGTTTCCTGAAGGCGTTATTTGGAGCGTCCTCCTTTTTTCACATAGAAAGCGAAAAGTCACAAGGAGAGCCTTTAAAAACCCACCGAGGTTTAAGGTCAAAATTGCGAAAAATTTGTAAAGGAATGTTTAATTCCTTTGCCATATACCAGCAGTAGTCGATTGCGGATTGTGACGTTTTAGTTTTCTTGGCAATGACAGACCTTTCCACGTCTTCGCGGAGAATAGATTGTTTGCGATAAGAAGTTTGTGGAGATTAGTTTCAGCTAACATATTGTGGATGGGCGTCGTACGAAAAGTGGAGGTACTTGTTCGAAGGGCTTGGTGATAGAACAGTTTAAGGACGTCAATCTTAGATTCACAGCTATTGCCGTAAATTATCGGATCGTAATCAACTCCGCTTAAAACAAGCATTTTGCTAAGGTAAGCAATGGCATTAACATGTGCTTAGCTTTTCCAAGCAACGGTAACGGACGAGGCGCTTTATTGGCGCTTTTCAGGTCGGACATATAATTGCTTCCAAGTTTTGGTCGATGGCAACAACCTATTTGTGAACATGCTCTTCTTCCGCAACTTTCAACAATACCACTAAGAAAAATATCATAAAAAGAAGCATCGTGTTCGGCTTACCATCCTACCAAACAAAAATGTTTTGTAAAACGTGCTTCTTCCACACTCAGCTAGTTTCACATGGGCATTTGAGAATTGGTGTACAAGACTTTAATTCAAAATGCAAGTTCAGATCGAGCAGATCAGGCTCAGCTTTCCTTGAAGAGTAAGTTTTCTTACATTTTTCACTTTGATCTTTCTACGTTTATTTATGCGACCGTGAGTGTTCTAACAGTGGGGAACAAATAAACGGACAGATTGAAAGAGTTAAACAGATTTTTACTCTTTTACGTGAAGAATGCTCTCTAAAGGTCCGCAAAAGGCATACTTAACGAAAGGACAAAATTTAGCATACGCCTACTATTTGATTGCGGCAATAAAAATCGTTTTAATTAAAATTGAAAATATATATCACATTTACGGACAGGAAAAAGTTAAATGTTTTTGCACGAATGCAATGTTAATTAAGTTGTTTCAAGTTACGGAAGTTATTTGATTTCAGGAGAGAAAAGTCAAAACTACGCAAATTCGTTTAAGTCGCCCCAAACTCTCGGGAGCATCACTGTATGGCCATCTATATCTAAATTTCAGCGAATATTTACATTTTTTTGTTTTGCTTCCTTTATTATACTCAAACTTTTCGACCTGCCCTCGTATTAGCAAGCGCAGTGGTATTATACTTGCAATTGCTACAAAGAAACCTTACAGGGAGTTTTACACGCAGGAATTGCGTCGTCTGTCTATCAGGAAGGTAATTACAGAGTGTTCATCTCTATCTTTCTGTATACGTATATACATGAAATGGCGTGTGTGTATGTGTGTATCCGATATGAAAACTTGCAAATTCCCAATGGTTGTATACGTACATATGTATACACTGAACTGAAGTAACTTGAAATGTATGTATGACTGCGTTTTTCAGGATATTTAGTTGAAAACAAAACTATTCATGTATGTGTGTATATATGCGTATATATTATATGTAAGTGAAATTCTTGTGTCATTTTCTTTTTCTTTATATACAATAAATATAACATATGTTTAAATAGAAGACATACATGGTAGTGTATAACCATTGACTTTGAATGACTGACTGGTTAAAAGACGTAGTCAGTGAGTGAGCGACTAAATGACGGACTAACCGACTGACTAACTTGAAATTGGTTCACTGAATAGTTAAATGGATGCATTTGGTATGGTTAACAACTTGGCTTGGTATGTACTCAGACACACATACATATACATGTACATATATATAAATATGTTTGATGATAAGCAACTAAAATATTTGCTAAGGCATCATATATACGATATTTTATTTAAAGTTTTAATAATTTCCTGCTTTTTACTATAAAGATATAAAAGAATATGAATATAATCAACTACGTGCGTACGTAAACTGTGGCTACTGAAGTACAATTCTGGTGAAACGAAAGAAAGGCAAGATATTAAAAAAAGAGAAAAAGATGAAAAAAAAAAGTAAAGATTTTAATTTACTTGATATTATCATTCTAAATAGCTAAAACTAGAAGGCTACTACTACTACTACTAATACTACTACTACTACTACTACTACTACTAACACAAATTTATATATAGAAAATGGTTGGATACGCACATGCATAAGAATTCATATGAACGTTTGGCAATTATACAAAACTATTATATTATAAAAGTTCAACCAACTCTAAGGTTCAAATGTCATAAACGGTTTCTATTTTTATAAAACACACTTAAACGCACAGACGTACATACGAATATACATATATATATATATATATGTATAAGCATATACATATATATAGTAAATATATATAAGGACATGTATAATTAATACATTTGCATGTGTCCACAACAGGCACGCACACACACTACACTACTCCATACATACATACATACATGCATGCATATAAGTCTTTAAGCCAAGTAAGCACTTTAATATGCATTTAAATGTAATTACCACTTGAAGTCATGAACTCTAACCGCATATCGGTGCTGGACACAATACCCATCCGTACTTATGCTTAGACAAACACAAACACCGCAAACCTTAGTACATATATTAGTATATAACAAGGAGATATGACACACATTTTAGCATAATTTTTTTCAAGAAATTAAAACATATATATAAATATTATGCTTTGTCTAAAAAGTATTACCCAACACCAATAACGCACTGGATTGAAAGCACAAAAAGCAAAAAATTAGAAAATCGTTCCATGCAATCGTATCACGAATATTTAGTTCTTTATGTCTAGTCCGGCGCCTAAAACAATAGAAATCCATTTTCCATATCCATGCCGTGTCCATGCTTGTCGATCGAATTTCGGTTCGCAATTGTCAAGTCGGTAGGCTAGGCTTACTTAAAAACAAATGCTACCCTACACAACTACGGCTTTCATGTTTACAGCGATTTAAAGGTCGTCTGCTCTCAGTATAACTATTTGCTTATCATAGTTCGTCTGCTGATAACTATTCACTCACATTTTCTCTTAAGTTTTAAGGACAGCGGCCTGTCAATTGACCTTAAAATTTGATATAGCCACCATAGCGCCACGGACTGCAAAATTCTTTCATTTTCACATTGCTGCCGACTTTCATTACTCACTACGAATTGCTTAACGACAGTACCACTCTGCTACACGCACGGCATAATTTTTTTAATTGTCACTAGACCAAGAACTAGAAAACTTCTTCTGGCTTTTCTTTGTTGTCTCTTTCCATCACTTACTATCAACCGTTTATCGTTAGTACCGCTGGCATGGTAGTGACCATACGACTCACAATACGCTTTCTTAACGCTACCAAACGCACAACGTAAACTTTTTGTGAGTAAGTATTCGAAAAAGTATTCGTTGTTTGCTTTGTTGCCACTTTTGATAACTTATTACGAACCATTAGAGAAATAGCGAGCATTTGTGTCTTTTTAGAGAGGCTGACCACCACGCTTCAAATTTCTTTGCTTATCACCCATAGTTCTTGTTCCACTTTGCCCTGAATATTATTCTAGAATTTTCCATCCTTTGCGAGAAGCATCTTTGGCATAGGAATGTCGCAGTAAAGTTATTTAATTGATCTTTTACTCATTTTCTTCCCCAAGTAGACCGCACATTTACCAAAATCATCGCTTAACGTCTTATCAAATGAATGCCAGGAAAGTATTTACCTGGCATACTTACCAACATTACCAAAACTAACAGTTTATCTGTCTCAAAAAAAAAAAAAGGCTCAACACTTTTTATACGCAACTCATTTTCGATACCGTTCGTGTATACGTTTAGGATCAAAAAAGCATGTTAATGCTCGAACACATCCAATCTATCAGCTAAATCTATGTAATGCAATAGTATGGAGCTACAGAAATGCATATAAAATATATGGTAAGGCATACCTCCTACGATACAAGATGTAAGCAAAAGAACAATAACAAATGTCTGAAAAGCTTTTATAGATAACGTATAAATTTAATGTTAAATATTAGATTAACACGTCCAGTTACCAAGTGACACAATCACTTTGAAATTTACTATATCAACCTTACGTTCACATACAAAGCATTTTGTTTGTCTACATACATTGATAAGAGAATTTTATTATTCAAATATCGTTACGATGAGAAGAAAATATTTGAAATTGATCGACTCGAAAATACGCATTTATTAAAACTATTCCTTATGGACTCTGTATAATGAAAATGTGACAAATTTTACAGAAAATCGAATTCTTTACGTTTTTCATCCTTTAAAGTAATTTTCATTCCAACTAGAAGGTACGAGACCAGTGGTCGACAGTAATTTCTAATTCAAACGAAAGCCATCTGTCATAATATGAAACTGATATAAGTCCATTTTGCAGAAAGCTATCGTATAATACACAACTTCACGTTATCTTCTCATCTTAAATACATTTACAAATGAAAATCCTCTACTTCTATAAAACATCCCATACGAACGCGACAAAAGTGTTCAGAAATCACCACATTAGAGTGCAATGGAAAAGTTCACTTGTTTAGAAATCAATTGTCGAAGCTGAAATCAGAATGTCTGGGAAATCTACGGCAAAGAAAATCGTCCCATTTGGGAAAAAGAAACTCAGACCATATTCCTGGCGCGATAACGAACGTGGTCTGTCGATGCATCTATATTTTCTCATTCAAGACAATTTACACAAAACAACAACTAATTTTATATGAAATAAAATTAATTAATTAATTGGGTCGGCATTATGTATGATAAGCGTAACACACACAAATAATTTTTGCTGTCTTTTCAAGTTCTGTTCCCTACTTCTTTCGCTTATTTTCTACAACTTCTAGTTTCGCGGTGAAAGAGAAGAATAGAGAAGACGAATAACTGCACATCATGAAAATGTTCATCTGCATCATAGTAATATAATTCGGAAAAAATTCCTTTCAAACCCTCGATTTGAAGAAGTGACCTCAGTCGCAAATAAAAAGTTTACATCCACGTTGTAAGTTATTCTTGCTACTCGCCACTTTAAACTAATATATGAAAACTGTATAGTATTAAGTTAATTATAAGCGTTTTAAACGTTCATTTGGAATTTTCTTTACATTGACCAGTTCGATGTCTCTTAAGCTATTCTCGTACCAATATTCATCAATCTCTTCCTTTAATGTCCCTTTTAAATCGTAAAAAAAAGTATTTTCTTATCACGTCCAGTTTGCACGTGAACCACGCCTACGTTTCTTCTGTATACCCTTTAAGACTTAGATTATTATCAGTTCCAAATTGCAATCTGCATTTCTTTACTTTAGGGCTGAGAAACTTGCCTATCCGTGCCATTAATTTGCAATCTAAAGTTCACCGCTCATGCTTTTATATCAGCTTTTGCACTCGTCCGGGACTCGGACGAAAGACAACATAAAAAGGCGACAGTAGAGGGTAACGTGATAATCTTGCGCTGATATCATATATAAATGCATGTAGGTGTTTATACATAACACATCGCTCAATAAGTCTCCGTTTTGACACTTATATGATAACACTGTTGACCGATCGATATAATTTCTAGATACTGCTAACCTTCAAACGATTCTTGTCAAAATTTCTCGACACTCTTAGTTAGCTTGTAAGTTACAGTTGATTGAGTGAAGCTACTTGTGTAATTTCCGAATCAACGGGAATATCCTAATTATGGGTGTTGATTAAACACTGCTGTTTAATGAGACGGCTGCATTCACAACTCGGATTGGCTTAAAACGTGCTATGGCGACCCTTGTCTGCAGCGGGTGATATACCAATTTTAAACAACGTCGTATCGCCCAACCCTCTGATCGCCCGAATTCATAAAAAGTGTGCACAAAATACTTTTGGAAAATCGGAAAGTGATTTGCGTGACGTAGTTGTCACCTTAATGACATCACAAGGCAGTATATTTACTATTACACTCTAATATAACATAAAAGAAAACTGACTTGAGTTTCAGCCACCATGGCACCCAGCATAATCATTCATTCCTTTTGGTGATGATACACCCAAAATTGTATATCATTTTTATGTAAGCCCCCATACTGGAGAATGACCAAAACATTGCATGACGTGATCAACATTTCACAAACTAAATTTACTTTCCATAGCTTCCGCTATTTTTCAGTTGTTCCTTCCATAACAAGCTACAAATTAGACTTTGTGACCATATAAGGGCTTAGTTTTCCTGAGAATCACGATATGTATGATGGGATGTAAGAAGTAGACCTTCGTGATCTATATTCCATAAGGTTAAACTATATAATGCTATATTGCTAGTAAGGATCAAGGTTCTCAATCCAGTAAATAAAGATTTATATCTTATGATAACCGTTGCATGCGACGATGTCCGGAAAATGGACTTACTTAATGACAGTTTGATACGGTGACCACTTGGACAAAATGGGCATTTTTGTCATATAAAGGTTCATTTTTCTCCAAAATGTTTATACGTGCCGTGATCCAAAAAAAGCTGGATGTATCTCAAGTCCTTCTGTACAAGCAGCAACGTACAGAATAAGGATGAAAGTCCACCATTTGAGAATTATGGAAGGATGAAGTAGTTTAAGTTTACTTTTAGCGCATATTACACAAGCCTCCCAAACCAATTACGCAAAGAATTGCGAGAAAAGAGACTCGTACAAGTAAGAGTTCATATCATGAGTATAATGTGCACATAAGAATTATGTACGCACATATGTATATCTCGTTAAATTTCAACGATCCTTTTAGTCTTGCGTCTATACTAACACACCACATATACATGCAAAAATTATCAAATATTACGCAAATCTTCTTAAAAGCTTAAGGAAAAGTTTGTGGAACAAACTAATATGTAAATGTGTAAAGCACCTCTTGAAATCTGAACGATTACAATTGCGAACAAACGGAATAATCTTAGCTCTAAATATTGTATATTGATACTGGCGAATATTGCACTAATCGAAGGCAAAAAATTGGGACATTAAAGAACTGGGTTGTAAAAATAAATATTTTACATCATTTGAATGATGTATGTATGCATTAACAGGTTTTGGGAAGTCTTAGCGCCTACCATTACAAACGGTGGTCTTACTGCACTTGAAAAGAGTTTTGCACGCACAGCAGTTTTGAAAATTCATACATCGCTTTGTTCATACAGCAAAGACCAAGCAAAGGCGCGTTAATAACCAAAAGTGAAAAAAATAAATCCTATGAACTATGAATTCATTTATATAATAATAAGATCTTAAAAATTAAAAAAAAAAAAAATAAAAATTATTGCGCCTCTAAACTAAAAGTACATTTACTGTTATTTTAAGTTTGAAACCATTTGGAAGTCAAAAGTATAAAGATCAAGTCTTCTGATGTTAAAGTCATTTCCACGTGGTTTTGAAATTGGTTTCAAAAAAAATTACACTTAAATTTTTTACTCATCTACTATCCCATAACGAAAGTTTAATAAAAAATTTATCATAGAAAAAGTTCAAAAATCACAAAGAAAACAAGTAAAAAAATTACATTCGATTTTAAACGAATGTCTACCGCTCGCACTTTAAAACAAGTAAGAACATTATAGTCGGGCAAGGCTTACCATTAAATACGCTACGCTTTATTGTCTAAGACAATTCTTACTTTTACATGAAACTACTATTAT
Source organism: Glossina austeni (assembly GCA_000688735.1). Taxonomy (NCBI): domain Eukaryota; kingdom Metazoa; phylum Arthropoda; class Insecta; order Diptera; family Glossinidae; genus Glossina; species Glossina austeni. The sequence continues at coordinate 646,685 of KK502492.1, read as the reverse complement.
GGGTTAATTTTCATCACCACACAAAGGATCAATTTTCGTCAAAAACTTTATTAGGGTAGAATCCAAAAAATAGGCCGATTTTCATTATGAAGCATTGAAAACTATACCCAAGAGAGGAGATTCAAAAATTACCACAGCCAGTCCACAGTTTTTCGAATGTCGAAATGCTACTATTTAGTCACTTTTACAGAAGAATTTTGAATATTTCAATGTTTAGAATAGGGCGTTATGTGAGGTGTGGTCGAAAAAGTAAACCGATCTGAACCATATTCAATAGCGTTCGCCCTTGGATCCAAACACGTCACTTCAAACTTCATCGAAATATCTCAAAAATTGCTACCTGTAGCTTGAACACACATTTAAATGAATATACGTCAGATGGACAGACGGACTGACAGGCTTAGATTAATTCAGATTAAGATTCTCAATCGATCGGTATAATAAATGGTGTGTCTATTTTAAGCCCTTCTGGGTGTTACATGCACTAACTTAACATACCCTACACCACTTGTGGTGGAAATGAAGGAAAAAGCAATAAAAGGAAATTTCCCTACTTTATAATATTGAACGATTGTGGCGGATTTTTCTTATTTTTGTAGGGTATACGTAGCAAATTTCATTGTAGTTTGTGAGTAAAAGGCAACGACCCAGAAAACAGAGGCGTGGCGTACAATACCAATTTGTATGTGAGGGCTTCAAAAGCTTTTGCCGAATTCGGTGGCGACACGCCTGCGAACGGCCTATATTGCACAGACTTACAAACGTAAAGACAAACGAACGGACAGACGGACATTTTTTTAGAGAACTAGAATTTAATGCTGATCGAGTATATGTATAGTTGGCTGGGTCCCCAAAGTTTCCTTCTGGGTGTTGCAAACTTTCTGACGAAATAAATGGAATGAGCAAAAAATGCTTGTAACTTGTCATGTCTCTGTGGTATTGTTTACAATACGGTTGTATAATAGAATTGCCGGACGTCACTTTTAATTTCTCACAATAAAATTATTTCCTCTATGGCCACTTACAATAGAAAAGACATGTGAAACCTGCCAACGAGATTCTTGAACGAAAAGGAAAATAATAAATAAAAACAGTAAATATTGTATGCGTTGTATGTGTAAGAAAAAGTTTTGGTACTTGACTGCTCTACCAAAAAGGCTTTTCTATCTCGAAAAAATAGTAATTTTTACTGGAAATCTCTTAACCTTTTTGCTACTTTATTCGACTCATTACGTAGAAAGCAAAATTCATTCACTGCCATCCATCCATTGCATCCAGTGTATTTTATCTAAACTTACACGAAAATAAGCAAAGCAGACTTTTTCATCGCATGACGGCATTTTTTCAAAAACCTGTGTTGGCCTGATTTCATTTACTTTCACTGATGACCTCGTTTTTATTAGATTATAATGAAAGCTTGCTTAGCTAAGCCCTTAATATAAAAACTTCAGCAAATCAAAATGAAAACTCCAACTTTCGTTTTGTTTTATGCAAAAATTGTGAAAAATCTCCGCGTATCTAATTGATTTGCATTTTCATAGCAAATCTTATGAGCACATAAAGCCATCAAACTAAACCTTATCAGAGTCAAAGTACTTTCACTTTGACTACCGATGTCGATGTCACACATAAATATTATTTAAAAGAGAACAAATCAAGTCGTTTAGATATCAAAAAAGAAAAATCCTCAAATCAAATTCTATTTCAATGTTTTTCAAAAGCCATTTGATTGAACGATCCACCACTACTTTGGCATAATAGTTTGATGGGGAAAAGCAAAAGTATGATAAGGGAAAATAGCAAAGCATATGAAATTCTTAATTAAGCAGCTAAGTACATTTATAAATATGAACATGCAAAGTATTGTGGGTGTACAGCCAGATATAAACACACATGCATGCCTGTAATGATAAATTGAACTAAACATTAAAGAGATAAAATCTCGGTAGGTATGCAACCGCTTGTGTATATGTGCAGCCATATATAATGCAAGCACTTATCAAGTTTTTTCCCTATCAATTACTGGTCTAATTGCAAAGCTGCGCATCGTAGCTCAATAGCTGCGAAAAACTGTTACAGTGTAAACGCGATGATAAAAACGCAGTCATTAATGAATTAGAGTAAAAAGGACTTTCATAATTAGATTTTTAGGACAAGATCCACGAAATTTTTCGTCTTACCGTATCACGAAAAGCACCTATAGACATTTCAAACTGCTCCCAGTTGTCCGATCTATGCAGAGGGGCTTCCTTAAATAGTAAATCTTCAGACAATTCATATGAAAAGGAAGCAGAAATTTTTCAATCAAAGGTACATTAAACTTATGCGGCTATATGCAAGATCCACAAGGACTTGTAATAGACTCATCTTCTCAAATGCCGGTAAATACGGAATCGCTTTCTAATTCGAGCTGCCTGGTCCATCCGTCTTGTGGTCTTGTCTTCATCCCACAGACATTTGATAAAGGTTGGTGCACTGACGTACTTTAAACCCAAGGGCGGACGGTATTATTGGAATCGGACATCTTTTCCGACTACTTCCTGTACAATCAGTAAACCTTATCATGAATGGTCATTATACGAATAACCGTCTCGCATTTCATACTTCAATTGTGGTAAAAGAAAAGAAGTCAGATCTTTGGAAAATGTAACGTGAAAAATATAATCTGCTCGCTATGTTAGAAATCCTAAAATTTCTGGTAAAACACAGCAAAGTTTTTAAATATATATTTTTTAATTTAATTAAAATTCAGTTTTGAGAACTTCTCTGTAAGTCGGATCAATTTAAAGGCCATAGTTCCGATTAACATAAAAAATGTTGGATCTTTTATACAATAATTTAGTAAAATTACGCTTTGAATTTGTCAAGAGAACAGTTCCGTCTATCGTAGAAGTAATCTTCACATCATTGTCATAGCAATAGTATAAAAATAAATTTCCAGTTACTTTATAAAGTTAAATCTGAAAAATTTCAAAAAAAATTTTCGAAGATTTATTTATTTTTCAGTTATACCATAAAGCAAATCCGAAAAATTGTAAGCAAATTACTTGAAAAGAGTAAAAAAAATGTCGAAAATATTTTTTCAACTTTTCCACAAAGTCACCTCTGCGAAATTTGAAAGAAACTGCTTCAATTATCATAAAGGAAATTCCGAATTGTATTTTTCCACAAGGCCATGACAAGGGACTTTGAAAGAAACCGCCTGAATATTATAAAGACATACTAAAATTTTTTTTTGTAAAGCGCAATCTGCGAATTTGGAAGGAACTGGCTTCACTTCTCACAAAAAAATTGGCAGACGTAGCTTTATGAAATAGAGAAATTTGAAGAGCGCAGCCTTGGTTTTTACGGAGGAAGTCTGAAAAGGACTGTTTTATTGTTTTAATCATTCAGTGCGGAAGACACTGCTGCATAAAATTATTGCTGTCTGAATTCTTGCTTTTAGTTGTCTTGTAAATATGTAGGAAACTTTTTTCACTCGCCAAGCTAAAATAAGAAAACTTGAGCTTTAGTCTTCTTCGTATCACTAACGGTATATGCCACTATTCTCTTCTCGCATAGATTTCCCATGACTCAGACCATGTTGTTGTTGTTCTTTAAGTTACTTCTATTCAGTCAAAATTTTTGTGAATGTCTTAAGCACAGCAACTTCATATTTCTCCTATTTAGAGATTTTTTACCGTTTTAATGATATTTAAATAGAAAACTAAATTTAAAAAAATTTAAATGGTTTAAGCATCAAAGTTGTCCTCTTGTTTGATGCAATTTCATCTTATCACATTCTGCGCGAAAAAATAGAAAGTCAAGGGTATCAACGTGAAGAAAGCTTTGGCCACAATATAATGCGCTAGCGATAGCCTTTTCCTTGCTGTACTTCTGTGTGTAGACCACATTTGTAGTTATGATGCAATGACCAAGATTTACATAAAAAGGCTTGAACTGAAACTAACTACTAACTACGAACTACAGATAAATTCGAATTCATGAAAAACATGAGAACATCCATGCGAGTCAAATTCTGTATTCTTCCCTATACGTCATCGTGCAAAACTTCCCAACCAATTTCTTAATCGTTGTCTCCATGGATTTTAGCTGAATAGCCACCAATGAAGCGTTCACTCCGCAGTGCATGCCAATTTAATTCACGAAAATCCACGGTAGTAGTCGGAAAGAAGTCATTCTCTACTCAGAGGCAAAAGGTAAACACTGAAAGAAAGAATTGTATACAAACATCTTGAGTTACCTGATCACCATGGGGCTTCAATTTATTTTATAAATGGTTAGGCGGTACTTTAGGCGACTTATAGTTGCACTTGCACTTGGGCATCCTATGCCCCGAGCCTGAAAAGTCACCCAAACTATCATAGTACAGATTTATGCAAGGACAGAAAAACACCGACATGGCCCAGCGCAGGCCATGACCTCAGACCTTACTTCTTCTACTAAAAATATTTAAACGTTCGCAGTTGTTTGACGTATATAGCATGCAGATTATTATTCTTATTATTTACTAAAAATAAATGCTGTTCAGTCGTATAAGGCATGATGTTCATAGTATGGACCAGGAAGAAGAGAGAGTTGCGGGTTATCTACGATTCCTTTTTTTTTTAATATTCACAATCGCCAAGCGTCTATTATAAGCTTGAGGGAACATTCACGTATCGACCATGTATCGTATATCGTATATATATATGTCGTATATAATATTTCGTATGTAGTTTTGGTAGCATTTTGTACATAATGTTACGAAGTAAACACTATACTGACATCCGTCTGTCTTTTTCATGTATAATTTTTATATATTTGCCGCCGATCCGTAACTGATTGAATTTTCTCAATTTTTTAAATTTTTTCCCCTGCAGTTAAATTTGAGTTCATCGACATACTTCGAGTAAAGAGACAGACAATGAACATAGTTCATGTCTTCGTTGACCCGTGGCACTCAGGAATGTCTATGCATTCCGCAAAGGTATTTCCACCTTGTTTAAATATGTAACAAAACTAAAATAGCTTCTTGCGATAGACGAGACAAAGTTGTCAGCATTTTAATTATAATTTTTCAACATTCTTTACTAATTTTGGCTACAAAAAACCATTTCTTTCATCCCTTTTCTTCCTTTTTTTTTGTTTTAGTTACGCACTTGACATTTCCTCGTTTGCCTTCTTCAGTAGTGAAGAAGCAATAGAAAGAAGTACAAAATACAAAGGTAGAGCGTGGAAAAAAGCTGCGCGGGTCTCGAAAAAAGTACATCACACAACCAATCAAATTAATTCCGCAATGGTTAACTAAGCCTAAAAGTGAATAAAGATTTTAAGATTAAATTTACGTTTCTACTTGAAAACGCGAACAGATTTTATCAAACGAACAGCCAGCAAAACAAACTTTGCAAAAACCATTGCAAGAAATTTCTGTTATGGACACTTAACGGGTAAAACGTTAAACGATAAATTTTCATTAACATTTCTCAATATCTTTGACCACTGTGCTGTTGTGCTTTGTGTATAATGAAAATTGTATGGTGGGAGAGAGAGAAAGAGATAGAAAGAGAGTTATAAGCTTTTCAATCGAAATAATTACGTTTATAATGGTGATGGAAGGATGTCTGTATGGGATTGCGGTTTAAATTGATTGTTAAATGAACAGAAAAATGAGGACTCGATCATAATTATAACAAAAGAAACACATTAAGTAATCACTTAACTGGCGCTTCAACAACAACCGCTAGTACCGAGAACCAACTACAAGCATAATGAGGTGAAAGCGGAACAACGAAATAAAGAGAAACGATACATATAACAGAAAAAAGAAACCAACAAACAGCAACAAAAAAAAAAGAAAAGAGGATACAATATATGATTGACTTACGTGCATATGCTGGGAAAAACCAAACAATAATGACAAGAACAACAACAACAACAACAACAACAACAACTTACTTATATAAGTAGACAAATAAATAAATAAACAATAAAAAAAGAGAAAAATGTTTAATAAAAAAAAAAAAAAAAATCAAAAATTTAAAGAAATCTTGATAATAATCCTTTAAAATTATTTAATAAAAAGAAGAAGAAAACAACAATTTATTAATGGACTGGTTTTAGTGAAATTCAAACAAATCGAATAAAAATGTAATCTTATGTAAATTATAGAATTAATGCGTAAAACCAAAAATATAATTAAATTAAATAAATAAATAATTCTGTTCACTCATCCACACATATATACATACCGTTTTTTTTCCTAATTATTTATATAATCGTTTATGTAAATATTCATCACAGAATTACTTATCTATATATGACTAATACATAAAATATTATAATAATAATAATATTAATAAAGAAGAGTGTGATTATTGATTGTTAAGTTTATGATATAAAACTAAAAAAAAAAAAAAACAGAAAAGAAAACCAACAAAAACAAAAAGGATGATTAACAAAGAAACCAAAAATTAAAACAAGAAAATTAAATTACTTACATGTGTATTATATGAGCATATAGCGAAAAAGAAGAAAAAGAAGAAGAACACAAATGGGAAGAAAAATTTCTCATTTATATAAATAACAAAGGATTGTAAATCGATGATAAGTATTTAACTAAAAAAATAATACAATTTTTCGATATATTTTTTTTTTTTTTAATCATTAATCTAACGTCATCAGAAAGTAGTTAAAAAATGTTTTTATATATATGTATATTTTTTTTTTTACCTTTTATAGAGCAATTGATTATGTCTTACAAATACATACATGCATAAATAATCTAAAACAATTAAACGCTAATGCTTCTTTTAAGTTTAATAATAACCAAAGCATAAACACCCATGTACACACATACACACACACACAAACGCATACATATAGATGGTACCAGTATCTATAAGAGCAGCTTGAAGAAGTTAAACTTTCGTGCAATTATTACGGATTATCAAAGATACAGTGGAGCTTGTCTTTTAAGTATCCGAATAAAAACAATTTCTAATGAAGTCCGATTAAAAACCCTAACGTACTGTGAGATAAACTCAAAATTTTACAGTATTCAGCGATATGTTTCCTTTGTGCGAATGTTGCATATGGTAAAGAAAAAAAAAAAGAAAGAAAGAAAGATGTAAAGAATTCAATAACAAACCGATAGTACATATAAAAAAAGATAGATTGACGTCACAAGAAGTAAAGAAGTAAATTCAGTATGCGATACTGCAGAAGATAGGAGATTCAAATTTCATATATTCAGTTTGCTCGATTAATCGCTTTACGTTCGCATTTTTCATCCTCTTCAGTGTTTCTTTAACTAATTCGCTACAAGGCCCTCCTGAAGAAATCACCAACTACAGCGACCAACCAACTGAAGCGATAGGTCACATAAAGGTGACGTCAGACAGTGACAAGAAACAGATACACATATACACTTTAATTATATGAAACGGTCTCTTACTAAGTGGATTTTTGTTATTTGACCTGCAGCACCTATGGTACAAGAACATATTAAATTTCCGCGGACGTACACAACACTTACAAGGAGGACTTGACATAGACACACCCATTATTGTACCGATTTTCTATCCGTCTGTTTGTATGTCCGTTCCTTTGTGCTCTTGTGTTCAACCTACAGATCACAGATTTTGAGATGTCATGATAAAATCCCGTACACCGACCTGTTTAGGCCCAAAGATGAACACTATTGAAAATGTTTCGGATCGGACATACTTTTCGATCCCTTCCTTTGCAACACCTTATTTGAAAAATCGATATGGCGTAGGGTATTTGTTGGTGGGTCGTCGCCCATTAATTTTAGTTAACTGCAAGTACTGATTAGAAGCATATTTGTGCAGCAGGACTTTGAAAATGAATGATTAAAAGATATTCATGAAAGTTTTTTAGGCCAATTGATCCCAATTGTTATTCTTTCCATCCGTGCGTACAATTAAAGACACATCTATGCAACATAGATCCATACTATATGGATCTCTATATATTATAATATATATAATATATAATATATATAATATATTATAATATATTTAGAAATCTAATCCATGTTCCGAAGTTTTAATGTCTTATTCAACCTTGGTTCGCATTTCAAGAAATGAAAAAAAACTAATGTGTGTAAATTTTCGACAAAAATAGAAGTACTAGTGCGTTAGTTTGTCTCCCTATGCCGATCTTTCTCAGTAATGAGTGGGAGTATGTTCTTTCTCTGGAATATCGCAAAGACAAGATAATCCGCCTTATATGGATAACATTTTTATGCTGAGTTACAGAATTTATGATTCTTTTTGTGTTCGCTCAATTTCAATTTCATTTAGGGTTTCTGTCAAATGTGTCAAGCAAATGGAGAATGCACACAATAGAGCACAAGCATGAAGAGAATGTGTACATGAATATGGGGAGAAAGTGAAAAGGACAAAGGGAGAGAGAGAGAAAGAGAGAGGGATAGTATAGTACGAATAATAGGGAAACTCAACCTTCGTAACAGTGTGGCATAAAATCTAGCTTTACATAAATCGGTAGCTTTCTGTCGACAGAGATTGTCATACAAGCTTATTGTGTAATGCATAGATGAAAGACAACTAGGCATAAATACTCCGATACACACACAGATCCACTCGCACATACAGGAATGAGCGCGCCTAAGGTACCGTACAAAAACAAATCTTACATTTTCTAATTGTCTAAGGATTAAGAGTTTATGTGTTTGTTTAGATATTTTTGTTCGTGTTGTGTGTGCATTTGTCTGTTTATAATTACAAAACCTAATTAAAGCGTCTTCTATACCTTAAACAATTCATTGATTTGTGTTACACATGTTATATATGTAATGTACATACATACGTATTTATATTATATTTGTCCCTTGTATGCAATGCAATGTAATTTAAAAAAAAGAAACACAAAAAAAAAAAAAAACACAAAAAAGGCCGCATGTTCATATACTTTATCCTTCTAGCGAATAACAACCATAAATATATATTTGATATATATTCGATGTACTTATTCTTATAACTAAAATTATTAAAAATATTTCAACATTTTTGTGGAATTAAAAAGAAAACATTTTTTAACTTTACTTACCTTTTTACATATATGAAATAATTTTTTTGCTATATTTTTTTCTAGAATTATTTGAAATTTTACACTTATGTATGTCTTCCTCTCAATTTCAATAATATTTTATGCATAATTATTATTATCGTTATTGTTATTATTATCGATATGAATAACACTTAGTTCCCTATGTCAATTCAAGCCTATATAAGTAGTGAAGCACAGTGTGTGCAGTTACCGTAATAATCGAGCGTCCTCTACCTGCCATGAATAATGTAAGGCGGTTAACGGGATCAGCTACTGGTTAATGCAGTTTGAGTGTTCCTAAGGGTTCTTTATTAAATATCACTCTACGCAAAGCATTTTCTTTTGTCTTGGGTATCTTGAATTTTAAAAAACCATTTAAAAATCTAAGAAAAACAAATTTTTTCTTTATATATAGAAAGGAATATAATTTCTACTTTTTAAAACTTTTATTTGTGTAAAATTCTTACAAACTGTCGTGAAAATGTAAACAGTTTCAAATTATTCTTTTCAAGTTTATTACACAATTAGTGTATAAAGTATTCGGAATTAATCAATAAAATCAAGGGAAAACCCTATAGTAAGCCAGGGTCCACCATTAAATGTCCTACACTACTTTGCTTATATACCGGTACATATACCGATATTTCGGAATAAGGCATAAGTGGTCCGATCCGATCACAAACATCAAATTTCATCAAGACATTTTGAAAATTGCCACGTGTAGGACAAGTGACGGACAGACAAGGTTAGTATGACAATAATAAGTGGCTACATTTTAAGTGCTCCTGTTTTGAGTTCTTCACTGTATGCGTCCGTATCACCTTGACATGCACTTGTACTACAAGTGGCGTAACGTAAAAAAATGTATTTATCAAAACCTTGAACTTAGGCCTACGGCAAGCCATACTAGTAGATCAGCAATTCACACAATCTGTTATATGTGAAAAAGCCTTAACTTGTCTTAACCACCACTTTCTCAAAATATGAATTCCACCTTTGACACCGAACACGAAAAGTTCAGGCGGAGCTATATCAAATGATGTCCTTCGCTGCGTTGCCTTAGGGAACAAAATATCAGCAGGAATGCTATGAAAAAGATTTTAAACGATATTAAATCCTCCCCTTGTTTTTAAAGGCTTTGTAGGACCATTCACTTGATTGTCAATCATTTGTAGGAAAGATATTGTTACAAATATTCTTAAATGTTTCCAAGTTGTTACCTTTCTACAATTTTATTACGAAGAACATCTTGAATTTTTCAAAGGTTATGCAAATGCAGGCTTCAGAAAGTGCATTTAACCCGTATATCGTTGATTACCATGTAAATGGAACTTAAAGATGTTGGCAATTCTCTCGTCCTGTAGGAAAAATTTTAATCTGGGAAAAAGAAAACTTAAATTCGTATGTTGGTTATCACTCTTATCAAAATTGAATTCAAAAATCATCTCAAAACTTATCACAAAAAAAATTGTGAAAATATCCTTTTAATACACTGTTTACTTTATAATCATCTTGTATCTAATGATAAGCTCCGGATACTGCATACACTAATTGTCTTGTATGTAAAGTCGAACAATATCTTGTGACATTTTCCAAAACCAGTCCGATTTAGTCTGCATGTAACTATTAAATGACGACTTGACAAGTCATAGTAAATATTATAACAACAACAAATGGAAGAACCATCTACCACCACAGTACTATAAGGCTTTAAAGTGATTAAGTTTTAATTGCCTGCAGGATTCTTACTTGCTTTGTTTTAATTTCTATTAATTAAATTAAGTAAAGCAATACTATACAAATATATTTTTCTTTTTTATAAATATTGTTTTTTTTTTTTTTTTATGCGCTCAGTAATGTTGTTTGCATAATAATGAATGGAACGACACATAAAAGCCTTATACGAGAATAAAAATATAAAAAAACTGTCAGATAAATTAATTAATAACGTTAACAGAAATTGTTATGTATATTTGTATGTATGTATGTATGTATGAATGATACCATTTACCAAAGAGTTTTTATTGTAGATATATATATATATATATATGTAGATATATATATATATATATATATATATGTATGTATGTATGTATATATATATATACATGTATATATATAGATATATATGTATATATATATATATATGTATATATACAATATATACATGTATATATACATGTATATATATACATGTATATATTGATATATATATTGATATTATTTAAATCAATTAAATTTAAATTTAATCTATTTTTTTTTCTTATTTTATTTTTGGCTTGTATGTAATAATTAATAATAAATTTACAACATTTGTCATCTCAGAAACAATGTATGATTTTTTTACTTATTTATTTTTTCTTTTATATTATTTTTATGTATTATTATATAAATATTCATTATTTTGTTAACAAATGTATGGGATAAACTGTCCAGCTTACGCCTAAACATTGGTTAGACTGAAATTTAATTAAATACAAAACCAACAAAAACGACAAGAAAAAACAAGTTTAATAAATGAATTTAATA
>KK502492.1:619295-634318 GCA_000688735.1 Glossina austeni | reverse complement strand
ATTTGAAACATTTTCAATACTGTTCAGAGGGCAAGATGTCGAGGTGTACTAAATTTCATGAAAACGTCGCATAAAATGCGACCTGTAGGTTGAACACAAACATATAGCCAGACAGACAGACATGCTTAGGTCGACGCAAAAGTGATTCTGGGTCTCCATCTATATAACAAGTAAAAACATTATAGTCGGGCAACGCCGACCATTAAATACCCTTCGCCATATTGTCTAATATAATTCTTATTTTGTATGAATATTAAAACTTAGACTCTTCTGCTCTAGAAAGAATCAATTTTCTTGAAAATCCTTGTTAGGATAAGATCCAAAAATAGGTCCAAAGAAGGTCCAAATTTGGTAAAGTTAATTTTTTTATGTTAAATTACTATTTTGGTATAATTTTTATCAGGAAACACTGAAAATTATATTTCTTTAGTCGTATGAACTTCAGTTTTCGTTATATGAGAGGGGATTCAAAAATTTCGACAGCCACTCCAAAGTTTTCATACCAACTTAGAATGGCTAAATACTACTACTTAGCCACTTGTGCCGAGAAATTTTGAAAATTGCAATTTCTCTCCATATAAAGACTTTTTAGAATAAGGCGCTATATAATGAGTGGCCGAAAAAGTGGTCCAATTCGAATCATTTTCCATAGCGTTGGTCAAAACAAGTCGCTGTACTAAATTTCATCAACATATCTCAAAAATTTCGACTTGTAGCTTAAAGACCAATTTACATGGACAAACGTCAGACGGACAGACGGGATTAAAAAATGATTCTGAATCGATGGGTATAATAAAACATTGGCCTGTCTTAAGGCCTTCTGCGTGTTACATACGTCCGCACAAACTCAATATATCCTGTACCACGAGTGGTGTAGGTTATAATAAAAGATGGCTCTATCGCAAGTCCTGGGTATTGTAAAGATCCGGGCAAACTTGATACGCTTTTGCACCGCAAGGGCAATGTGCCAGATACAAAAAGAATAATAGAGTCATAAATGAAATAAATGAAATTCGTTGCAAAGTCAACAATAAGTAAATCATTTCAATTTTTAGAAGAAAAATCCTATCGAAATTTGTTGCAATTATTTAGCAAAAAATAAAAGAATTTAAAGAAATACCTCTAGAGATATAAGAATTTAAGCAAAAGCAATTTTGCTAAAGGAATCTCTCTATTATAGATCTAATCTCTTTCTCTATATTATAAGACCTTGAAAGTCTTATTTTAAGAGCAATGGAAACACATTCATTCATGTGGTTGCATTATAAAAAAAACGTGTAAGAACATTATAGTCGGGCAAGGCCAAACATTAAACTCCCTACACCATATTGTTTAATGCAATTCTTATTCCTATTCTAGAGCACAAAAATTATATCAAATTTTTCAAGTGCGTATTTGCAGGAAAGCGGGCTCAAAACGCAACCTAATGTAGTCCTTAGATAGGGCAAGACTCAAAAACAGACAAAGATGATCAAAAACGTTGTAGAAATTACTATAATATTATGGGGCAATTATCATCCCATCCCATCCCATATTAAAACTTAAACATTTCTACTTTAGAAAGGATAAATTTTCTTGAAAATCCTTATTAGGTCGAGAAGGTCCAAATTTGGTACACTTGATTTTTTTATGTTAAATTACTACTAGGATAAAATTTTTTTCATGAAGCATTGAAAATTATAGGTTTTTGTCGTGTGAACTTCAGTTTGCGTTATATCAAGGGGGTCCAAAGTTTCCATACCAATTTACAATTTCGAAATACTACTTCTTAGTCACTTTTGCCAAGAAAATTTGAAAATTGAAATTGTTCTCCGTATAACGACATTTCAGAATAAGGCGTTATATGGGGAGAGGTCGAAATCGTGGACCGTTCCGAACCATTTTCAATAGCGTTCGTCTTTGAGTCAAAACATGTCACTGTAAGAAATTTGAACACATTTTTACGTGGGCAGACATCAGACGCAAAGACAGGTGGACAGACGGACAGACAAGCTTAGATCAATTCAGATTATGATTTCGAATCGATCAGTATAATAGGGAGAGGTCTATCTTCTGCGTGTCACATACGACCGGTCTAAGTTAACATACCATGCGCGACAGCTGGTGCAGGGTATAATAATGAATGAATTTAAATAGTTTCTCAGTAAATACATTCGATTTCTTTAGGAATGTTATTCCACTTTAAATAAATATTCTCTTCGAATATTCTTTCATAACATACAAAAACAGCATTCATTCACGAGAATTTTTGCAATCTGTACAAGCAACCAGCAACCAGCACAGTCACAAGGAATGAAACATCAAAACGCAAATTGCACCAGGCAAGCAGAATCCGAGCAACAAATGAATTTTTCTAAATATTATTTATTGCCTTACTTACGCAGAAAAAACGTCTTCTTGCGCGACACAACCTTTTTTCGTCGTCTCATTCTTTACGTATTTTTTCATTTAGATTTTATAATATTAGTGTAGAAGACAGCTTGCATTTCTCTCTTTTGTGTGGTACTCGTTTTAGCAAAGCGACTGAGAACGTGCACGTACTCCGGCAAAATAACACGTAATAATCGTTCAAGAAGTAAGACGAGTAAAAAAGCGAATCTTGCATCCCCACCACCGTTTGTCTACCACGACTTCGAGTCCTTTAACGAATTTGGCCCATTTTCAATGCCGATCTGCGTGCAGGAATTTCAAACTTTTCTAACAAATTTGAAATCATTAGCTCCATTTTTGCTACCGAGAGAGTGTCAACAAGACACACCACACACCACGCTGACAAACGGATATGTCTGCGTCAATTCAGAATTTTACACTGGTGATAAATATATATTACACATATATACTCTGTAGACTTTCTGAAGCTTTTTTTTTTGGATGTTGCACACTTTATAACAAAGTGGGTATTCCTTCATCTTTCAGTGATGAGTATAGTGTTATTATTGACTTTATACTCATGTTGTTTACAAGTACACGCTACTGCTGACGGTGCAAACATAAGAAAGGACAAGCAAAAATCCATTTATTGTTTGCTCGCCAGTTCAAATTTGATTTTCAATATACGATATCGTGACTATTGAAATAAAAAAGGAAATCGCTTGCAAATTTCGTAATCGTTAAACCATAACGATACCAAACAAACAGGATCATCTTTCTTGCCTATGGGCGCATGGAACACAATTATATTTGGAATACGCACATTACATGCCATGAGAGCATTTTTCGTCTCATTTAGGAAAATTTTTGCGATTTCTTCAATTTATTAAAAAAAAAAGCTGCAACTGCGCAGCATTCGTTGCGGAATTAACAACCAAAAATTGGTAAACGACGACAACAAACACAACTTTTTTCTTCTGTCAACGTTGTATGTCAAAACCAGAAATTTCACCAAGCAAACAGAATCAGGGAGTAAGCAAATTTTCTTCTCTTCTTTTTTTATCTACTGTTTTCACTTGTGCGTGCTCATAATTACAAGTAATCAGCAAAATGATATCAATCTCTTCCTCACCGATGGTTTTTATGAATACTTGTCCAGGGAACACTTAAGGCGTAAATATTCGCAGAGAGAGAGAGAGTTAGATATCGAAGTTGGTGTGAGAGGGAATTTCATGTGCATTTCCTTGTTTACTATTAACAAAAAATGTTTATTTACAGTAACAAAAATCAAATGAAATCAACCGGTTTACGGAAACAAAAAAGAATTTGTTTCAGGGATAATCAGGCAGGATGTTAGATGCAGGGTCCATCCATTTTGTGGTTTCGAAAAAAACTACAGTCACATTTTTTTTTTTTTTTTCAATATATTGTTGTGGAATACATTACATAAATAGTTGTAAACGTAGTACGAAAGCAATCGTCCTATGTTTACGTTTCGTGCATGTGGGATGAGATGCATTTTTAGTTAAATGACTTCGTAAATAGGTATTATTGCCCCATTCGCAATAACGTGATTATTGATTTTTTTGTCGCACGAATTAGATAATTGCGACTTGGACGACATGTGGTTTCTGCAAAATGCTGCAACATTCCATACATTCCGTGACACAAACAACTTATGGGGAGGAAAGTTCAATCACCCTATAATCCCCCAAAAATGCAAATGTGCCATTTTGATATCTTTTACCGTTTAGTTTTTATTATAAATTGAAAAAAAAAAAAACAAGTAGAAAAATTATAGTCCGGCAAGGCCGATCTCCAAATATCCTACTCCACATGAAATGTATGAAATTATTGTTGTGGGTCAATTCCCACGACCACATATTACTTAAGCTTAAACTTTTCTGCTCTACAAAGACTCAATTTTCGTGGACATCCTTATTAGGGTAAGATTCAAAATTAAGCTGAGATAGCCCAAATTTGGCACAGATCATTTTTGTGTGTAAAATTACTATTATGGTATAATTTTCAATGTTTCAGGATGAAACATGTGGTGTGAATTTCAGTTTTCGTTGCATGAGAGGCTTTCATACCAGCTAAGAATGCCGAAATACCACTACATAGCCGCTTTTGCCGATAAATGTTGAAAATTGCGACCCGTAGCTTGAACATAAATATACATGAATAGACATCAGACGGACAGATGGACAGATGGACAGACAGGCTTAGATCAATTTAAATTTATGATTCTGAATCGATCGGAATAAGAAAGCGTGGGTCTACCTTTAGCCCTTCGGTGTGTTACACACGTTCGCACTAACTTAATATATCCTCTACCACAAATGGTGTAGAGTATAAACACTTATTTAATGACCCCATACATGTACGTCAGTGCTGCTTTTGTGCGTTAAGAAAAGCAAAAGCATAGCGAAGAGAGTGGGCAAATTTGCTTGCCGTTCGATTCTGTTTGCCTGGTGCAAGTTGCGTTTTCGATATGATTTTGTGGTCTTTTTCTTTTATTTCGATACCCCCCATCTAAGTGAAGAAAAGATTCGGAAAATATCAGTGTGTAAACGACTAAATAAATGCATTGAGGTCAAGTTGAACGGACAGACAACTTAAGAATGTGTAAAAAACCATCTCAGAAATCTGAAAGAAATTGTTTGCGAACCTGAATGTTATCGGCACTAAAACTAGCTCTAAGATTATTAAAACTCTTTACTGATTTCATACCCATTTGTTTGCTGTTGCGCAAAAAGTGCAATTTTCTTCTCGAAAATATTTGACTTTACTTCTCTACCTTCGAAAAGAGATGATTACGTTTCGTTTTGTGAGCAACAAATACTCATCAAATTTTTGTTTTATATTGTTAAGCTAAGATCGTAGGAACGATTATGACCTCTTCCCCGCTTGAGTATCACAAAATGGACCTAATTGCCGATTGTTGACTAAGTTTGTAATGAGAAAACAGGTAAATAAAAAAATCGGACGTAACAGTCTTAATTAAATATATAGGTATAGGGGGTGCACCGTTTTCATTATAATAATAAAAGTCGAATTTTATGTTAATAATCTTTATATCTGCTGTTAAAAAGTGTAATTAAACGGAAACAATTATCGCATAAAAGTTTTATAAACAATTGTTACGTTGTACTAAGAGATTTTTTTTTTATTGTTTTTTTTCAATTTATTTATTCACTTAAATTAGTTTAATTCAATTACAATTTTATAAAATTAATTTTTAATTACATTTAAATCGAACATATAGTTTTCTAACTTCATTAAATCAACAATTCCTTATTATTGTATTTTAATTTATTGTACAAATAAATTTTTAAATATTATTTTGATTTCAATATTAAAACTAAAATAATATTTGAAATATTTATTTTGCATATGCTTTAGTGATTCGATTGTTTGCATATTTCTTTGTTGTTATTGTTAAAAACGAATATTGAAATAAATATTAAAAAATTTAATATATATATATATATATATATATATGTATACATATATATATGAATATGCAAACATTAAGTTAAATATTTAAAAACCTCGTTATTTATTCTCTTTGAAAAACATTCAATAATTTGAAGTTGAAATTAAATTCAATTTGAGTTCAAACAAAATTACTTATACGAATGTTTAACATAAAGAAATAAACAGTTTGTATAAATTTATAAATAATGTGAATCGCAGTAAAAGCCTTATGGCCATTTTAAATAATTCTGTGCATTATGCATAATATCTTAGCGAAATTCTCACGTGTTAAAGGCCTCGAACTTTCTTCTCTACTATCTTTCACCTCCAATTCTTCTTAATCATGACCTTACCTAGATCTTTAGAAGGCATGCTCCGATTGATCGATTATAATATTATGTATATAGCAGGAATGTCAACAACAACTCTGTACATTTTAATAAAACTCAAAGGTAATAAAAAAAATCTTGATGCCAGGTTTAACAATCGAGTTATTCGTCATCATTTTCTATGGTCGTTTACCTCTTATCGGGTAGCTTACAGGTGCATTTTTTTCAAGGCAAAGTATTCATCGACCCACTTTCAGCACATCTTCAACTTTTGTTGAATCGCTAATCAGTTAAGTATGTCTGCATCAATCTGAACTAATGATAATCAGGTTTGAAGACCAAACCGCAATCGAGAGGAGTAACCAGCCCACGTTAACAATCACGTCCTATTTACGGTGGAAATTGGTCTATTTTGATCTCAATAATGTTTTTATGGCCTAATTTTTTTTTTGATGCGCTCATAACAAGCGAGAAGCCAATCAACTTAAACAGGCCAGATTCTCTGAAGCAAGACATAATGGAAACGAGTATTACTTGGTAAACGCAATGACTGGTAAGAAACAGTTCGTAGATGATTGCGATTTTTTAACTTTTTCTTAGAAATATTTTTTTTTAATACCTAACCATACGCCCAGTAACCTACTTATTACATTGCTTTTTATTCCATGTAAAAAAGCAGTTTTCAAAATCCCTCTTTTTTTGAATTTGTGACAGTGCTGTTGCCCTTTAATTTCATGTTTTATCAATAGCAACCCTGATCTTATAAATGAAAGGAATAATAGCAACACTTGCCTTTTTTTCCGGGCAGTAACACAAAAGTGTTAAGAAGTGTTCTACACAATGAATGTGAAGAGGAATATTATTTTGCTTCTTGAATTTTTGTGGGTGAGAAAGAACACAATAATTACCATTTTGCGGAGATAACGAAGAAATCTCAATTTCTGAGGGACCTTCGCTAATATTTCGTAATATTCATCGTTGGAGATACGCAGGCTTGTTTACAACGTTTGCAAAAAAAAAGTTACATTTGAGATGAAAAAAGGATCTATTTTCTTGCGGAGTTGCCCGCTTTTAGTTCGCGACAAGGAGTTAGTGTAGAAAATTGGAAGGTTGGGTAACCAAGACAAAGTTCATTTCAGCTGTAACCACAATATCACCAACTGAAGAGTGACATTTCACAAATCACTGCTTGGCTATACTCAATTTCCAATAAAAATTTGATCTCGACAAGATGTCTTAGCCAATCTTCGAACCATGGCTTCAAGCCACAAGATGGCGAATGAGCGCAGACGTGATGTGTGTACTAAGACTAAGTGCCTGTTTTTAAAATACACTCTCAAAGTAATAGAACTCGAAAATAACTTATACTACAAATTTAAGAATTTTGGGATCGTTTGGTCTCTAATAAAAAATAAAATTGATGCCTCATGACACGGCAAATTCCAATATCCCTGACCCGCCTCATAATGATTCCTATGTGGTTTACATTCCTTCGATTCAAGCGAATCGAAGCGAAATCGTTATTGGCAATGGTGCAACACAAGACTTACGTTCGAAAAATTTCCGAGTCAAAGAAAGATGAAGCAGCGCAAACTTCTTCAAAGCCAGGGTTTATCCCCCATAAGATTGAATGGGTGAATCGTGTATTATGAGGTTCTGCTATGTCGTCAGACGACTGATTCGAAGCTCTACTATGAGGAAACGATCAGCAGTCAATGCTTAAAAACAAGTCGGCCAGAATTGGTCACCAGAAAAAAGGTGTTCTCTTCCATTCTAAAAACGGTAAGATTGCGGATATTTTTGATCGCTCGACAAAAATTGGGAGAAAATTATAGACAGTACCTCCCAGAGTACGATGACGATTTGTCTGCCTCTTAGCTTAGCCCTCTTGGCGGCGTGAGAAATTAACTTGAAAAAAGCTCTAAAAAATCATTCGATTCAGTTTTTCGCACAGAAAAAAAAGTGGCAGAAGGTCATAGATGGTAATGGCCATTGCGTACTTATGTGAAATTAATTTTGAATAAAAAAAAAATGTAATACAAAAATGGAAAAAAAAATTTCACCATTTATTTCGCGTACCTATTATATAAGACCATAAAAGCTTTTCGGTATAAAAGCAATGCACATATAGAAATGATGCAAATTTTTTTAAAAAGGAACCTTTGAGCTTGCCGCAATTAGCCTTTTCGCCACGCATTCTCTGTGTATTCCTTCTTTACTTCTTCTATTTTTTTTGGAACATAAACGAGCACAAACCAAAAAAGCAAAGGAATGCAGGCGACGACAGACCACCACCGCCCTCCTTAAAGAACTCCTCCAGGTGATAGCTTTCAAATTTATTCACACAGAATGTTATACATTTATGTTCAATCTGTTATATATATCTTTGTGCCAAGTAAGAAATTGACAGCTGTCAAAAATATTTGTATATGATCGCCAAACCGGGCTTATGAGTACAACATAAATTCCATGTAGAAGTTAGTTTAGCGCATAATTTCTCCATTTAGTTCGGTACTCCGTATGAGAAACCATCTGAGTGGCGGGCCTATTTCCTTCAAGTCTGATGGCTCGGTTACCTGAAATAAGAAGAACACACATATAGAGTTGGATGAGATTCAACTCACTATCACGCGTAGAGTTTCATTCGCATAGTGCGCTGATGTTATTTGCGAAATTTTGCCTAATTTGTTTTGTGAATGAAGTACACGTCAATAAATAAATAAACACGGTAGGCAAACAGACCTATGTTGGGATGAACAACATGCAAACGAACATAGCTAAATAGAGTGTACGCTTCACAGTGTTGAAAGGTACAGGGGGCACTGATGGAACTCTGCAGATGTTACCAACCATGGAACAAACTTAATATACTCACATATGTGAGTAAGTTAGTACTGCTTGTGAATAACCGAAACAACTTTCTTGCTTTGCCTTGCCTTGCCTTGCCTTGCCTTGCTAAATCTTTAGCTCTTTCACGCTTGCATCGCGACTACTTAAGCTTGAAGTGGTTAATATTAATATGAGCTTCAAATTCTGGACATTTTTAAGGATTCTTCCTATAGTGGCTTCACAATAAATTATAATCAAAGTTTTTGCAGAGCAATTTCAGCATCAATCGTTAAAGACTTGATGATGATAATCTTCTTTTTTTTTTAATATTTACGAGCCTACTTACAAAGAAGCTAATAGCGGAGAATCCATTAAAAATAAAAAATGAATTTTTCAACGTTGATGCTCACCATGACCCTTCACAATAAATTATTTCATCTTTTTTTTTTTTTTCTTCTACTCAGCTGATATGAATTTATAATGACGGTCTTTGTTAAATTTTCATAGAACAGCTTTTTTCTCTTTCTCTTTCTCTNAAAAAAAAAACAAAAATATTAAAGAAAAATTAATAACTTTAGTTTCTCAAGGCTTCATGTTTTCACTGCTGCACTCTTCACGTTTCCCCGTTCGCTCTCGCCAAACCTTCTCACATTTTACGTTCTACGGAAGCTAGTCTCTTGTGTTTTAATATTAAAAAGAAAAGAAATCTTTTGATTGTTCGCGTTATAATATTACATACCGACGACGACGACAACGGTGACGGCGGCGGCGGCGAAGACGATGACGTTGCTAATAAAATAGTAAAGTAAAGAAACGAAAAGAAAAACTTTTCTTCTATCCACTATTTGCAGGCTGACTTATATTAAGTTTATCATTCCATTTGCAATCACCACAAAATGTCTCGGAGATAATCAGATCAAATTTGACAATTGTGCCAGATATGATCTGCATTTGCCTAAAACCGAAGACTAAAAACTTATCGACTGGAGTAAGCCCACATAGAGTTTTGTTGTCGCCAATAAACAAACGATCGGTAACTATTTCACCACATTTTCAATTTGAAATAAATTTTCCCTTATCGATCGCGAAGTTTTTATATTCACACAAACACAATTTTTCTAAGAAATAGTAAGCACGCTTGATTGCATCTGATGTGTTCTTGATCAACAACAGTACGCATAACATACTCTCTAAAACTTTTATATACATTTCGAGAAGCTGCTATTTTAGAACAATAAAATTTTGATAGAAAATTGCAAGCTACTCTTCCTAATATCGATAGATATCGATATCGATAAATATAGATAGATCGGAAGGTATAGATTTAACTTATATATATCCCTTACAGGCTATACCTATCCGGTACCCTTTAATTTTAACCTGGTAATCATTACAATCTTAAAGAAAGATCGCTGGACTTTGTGCTTGTTATTGGTCAATAAACCAGTCGACGTAACTTTGTGGTTCATGCCTTCCTAAATATGAAAATAAAAACTGGGAGTTTTCCTCCTAAAATTTCTCCAACGCTTGCATATAAAAGGAACAGATCAGATCAGTTCAGTTAAGATTGAATTCATCGTTACTCCATATTTATACACGCAATTCTTAAAAGATTCGTACGTCATCATAAACGCAAGCTAACCAAGAAAGTCTGACCTGTCACCATTTAGATTGCACTCAACACAATCGCAAANTTTTTTTTTTTTTTTTTTTAATTCTAGGGCGTGCATGAAACGCAAACTTTTTGATTAACTCAAGCACACAATGAACATCAAACTATGCGCAAATATAAGTCTGTATGTGTTTGCGTTTATCCTTATAGCTGAAAGGGGGAAAGTTGGCAATAGCAAAAACAACCACAACAACAACAACAACAACAACAAAAACAACAACAACAACAGTAACGACAACTTAACAAAATCTGAAATCCATCAGGGTAAAGTTTTCTCAGCATAATTACACTACGATAGAGAGAATAAGGAGACATCACAGCACACAGAACACCTAATCACCATAAGAGATGGGGATGCAGGAGAGTAAGTTGACCTTACATTGATTTGTTTAGTTTGCTGGTTGCAGCTTTTGTCTTTAAAGACAGCAAACCTGAATGCTTCAGTTTGTGTGCGTAACATATTTCGATTATTCAGGATATTAAAGTCAAATTAAGTATTCCTTTTGCTAGAAAAGTACTTTGTTGTTGTTAGCTAGTAGTCACTGTAAATTGTTACAATTCACCTGAGCTGAGCCTATCTCAAGTTATCCAATTCAAACGTAGTTTTTGTTGTTGAAACGTAAACATAACATTTCCTGGGCATATGCTGGGCATATGTGCGTAATGAAATTGCTCGCCATGAAGTCCGAGTATGTGATAATTTGTTGAAAAGTACTTTTATTTCCTTACCTTACCCCCTATAAAACTGTGGAAGCTTATCACATCTGCCATTCAAGTTGCTACAAGCAGAAATAGATATTGAAGACCTTGTAAACAAGCACATGTATTATTGATCAGGATAAGATTCTCAAATGATTTATCTAAGTTCCGTCTATTGTTCCGTCCTTCTAAAGAACTTTCCCACAATGGCAAGGATTCATAAAATCGATTTGAAATTTGGTATTGAAATTCGTACTTTGGAAATGATTGTAGTCTGCTTGCAAGGCTGAAAAGACTTCATCTTTAGAATATCTGCCTAAGGACAATGGGTCGTCAAGATGCGCTTTAAGCTGAACGTATACTTTCTTCTTCTGTTGTGATTGTTCTTAAGACAAAACAAACAAGTGTAGAAGTAAAACATATAATGAACTTTAAAACAAAATAGAACGTCTGAGGCATGCTTTTTTAGCTTCTGCTTTAGGTTAGTTTTCCGGCTTAGCGCTAAAGAAATAAAGGATACGCTATAAGCAAAACATAGCATTTTTTTATTGTATGCAGCTAAACTTGTTCTTCTCTCTATTTTCTCTGTCTTGTTTTCTTTTCTAAGCACACGATTATTATTATTATTATTGTTGTTGTTCTTGTTCTTAGTCGAATATTGCTCTCGTGCCATTAATACCAAATGAATGGACGTTTTACAGAGTTGTGCGTGCTGGTGAGCATAAGTTGTCAAGAAAAAGGAAGAAAAAAAAAAGTTAGGCAAACTTTACCGTTGAATGAGTGAAAAACTTTGCACGATTTCCATTTCCCGTAACACATTATTACCCGACTACCGCAACCGTGTGTTAATGTCTTTTTCTAAGGACGGGACACATCATAAACTTTCGAGTACACCTCAATGCCAATGAATGGACTTTGAACTAACACAACAAGCAAACAAACGCAAACGCATATACACACTCACATAAGAATAGGAAAACAGAAAGGTGAATGAAAAAACCGAAACCAGTCAGTAAGTTGTTTGCTTTACTCTAATGAAGGAAGTAAAAAAAAAAATTTTTTTTGCTTTCTTTTCATTCTCGTGTAAAAACAAACCGCTACCGTAATAATTTCTTCCGCAACTTTTTCCTAAAGAGTTTTTGTTCGTGGTTTTCTTTTCGGTTTTTCCTTTTTTTTCATTTTTGTTATTCAATTTCGTATTCAGAATACAAAATGTCGCAATGACTGAAGTAATAGTAACAGAAACAAACGCAACCGTCTCACCTGCGAAAACTCCCTTAAATTGAAATTCGTTTTAATTCAATTTCTCTTCAACAGAGATTTCCATGAGTTTCATGCAAACCCACTTCCCTCGGTCTTTGTAGTTTTTTTTTTTTTTTTTTTTGCTTTTTTGAAACCACAAGCATCCATTTGCTTATTTGGCATTTACTGGTTAATGCACCATCGAACCAGTTGAGATGCCATTAATTTGTTTTTATTAATCTACGTTGTTCTCTTTGCTCCAGCCTTTACACTTGAACAGAGAGAATATTATTTCAATTTATTGCACATTCAAAAACAAGTTGAAACGCTAGAAAAGCAACACTAACGCTCATCAGCACAGGCAGGGAACATCCAGAGATACACTATTGATTGTGTAGCCCTGTAGCGTCGATGGTAGCACAAGATGACATTTCCATATTTTTTTACTCGGAAGATTTGATTATTTAAACTCAATGCCTTTAACTGTTCCTGCGTTGAAAATTCCTTCGTGAACGGAAGTTTGTGAACTTGTGAAGATTACATTAAAGTGAATAGAATTGCGTCAGCGACAATGGAAGCCAAGAAAGAAAATTAGCTTAGCAAAAATGGACGGCAACGGCAACAATCGAATTGAAAAGAAATTTGATGTGACTTTTGCTAGTCCTCACATCCGCCTTTTGAGGAATTTAATACTGCACGTGCACCTCAACGTAACACATCCCTCAATAAGGTCGTAGGAACACATATGGATGCCGCCACTATTAAGTAATCAGGACATACGATAGAGGAAGTGCTAATGAGCACCGTGCAGTTATCACCTATCCTCAAGTGCCTTGGAATCGGAGTCATGCTAGACCAGTGACTCAGCTTTAAGCACCGCGTGGAATACGCGTCAGAAAATCACCGGCCGGAAACCACCAATAGGAAAATAACATCCACGGAGATAACCACAGTCGCAATCTATGTGAGCCCACTGAGCAATGTATGTGAGACAGCTGCACCCACCATAAAATCAGTGTACCGAAAGTTGGCGGCGCTAGATCGCCTTAGCGCTCTAAGTCAGACATGCGGATTCCGTATAGCCTCGGAAGACGTTGCCCTTGTAATCGCAGCCGCCATGCCAATCGATATTTTGGTGGATACACGGCGTCGCAAGAACGACCGCTCCCAAAAAGCCATAAAAAAAGTCGAGCGCCAAGCGTGGCTGCACGTTTGACAATCGCGATGGGAAGGAATAACAACAACATAACGCGATGAACGGACAAGCCACAAGGGTAGATAAATCATCATTTCTGACTAATCATGGCTGTTACCGCAAGTACCTGTAAATGTTCGGGAACGACAGCCCGCCAAAGGTTTGAATATGGTACATCTCAAGTAGAACCCATTGAGTTATTGGATAACTGGCGGCAACGAAGCCTGGAGCACCATTGACGAATGCCCCCCTAAGAACTGCGCTGCTTAAAAAGCCTACGGTTGGAGAGAAGAGAGAGAGTGGAATTCATTACAGAGTGTACTTCACTAAGGACCCGCCATATGAAGTGCGCTAATCGCAACCACCCTACGAAGAGTTTTCATAAGACTAATAACGACATGCAAAGAGTTCGCATTTGTCCAACCTTTTTTTTTTTTTTTTTTTGTTTAAGATTGCATTAGTCAGTGGTGACTTCAAAATGTCGATACGCCCGATCTCGTTTTTATTCTAGAATATACACAGTACCCATAATGTCATGTCTAGTTGCAAGACCTGACTTACAGCGTAGGCCGCTGAAAAGTGAACTATCACTCGGAAATTGAATTTAGTTTCTTCGGCGATTCGCGGTAGCTCCCAAGCCTCATCGATAATTAGGCGATAAGTGTTCTATGGCCTTTTCCAATTAGCGTTTTTTTCTCTTTTACCTTATGGGAGTTTCGGGATGATTTTACTTGGTTCAGGCGACAATTTCAGTTAAGAGGTTAGGGTAGCAATTTACGTAAAACACTTAGAAATATCCGCCTAATAAGTTATGATGCTATTTCGCGGCATACTTGTCCAAACTGTTTTTTCTTTTGCCAATCAAAGAGCGCCTTGTGCCTCCAATATTCCTGCTTTTCGGTCTGACACAAATACTTACTTACAAGCCCCCGCACAAAAACTCATATAATGAGAAAGCAGCTGTTCGGGAAAATCGCTTAATTCACTTCTTTTTCGCTAGACTGCCCGTAGACGCACTAAATGTTTCATCTTCGTAGGTCTGAACAGATAATTTATCTAAATTAACAATTAATAATAAGACTTTATTGTTATTGAGATGAGGAGTAAACAAGTCTCTCCGTAATGGACTTCAACCTCGCACTTCGCATTTACAAGCGCGCGATTAAAAATGAAAATTTTGTACAGTTTTTTCTTCTTCTTCTTCTTC
>KK502492.1:599481-611189 GCA_000688735.1 Glossina austeni | reverse complement strand
TACAAAGACGAACAGACGGACATGCTTAAATCGATTCAGAATCCGATGCTGATTAACACTATTTATATTTTGTGGAGTCTCTGAAGCTTCCTTCATTGCGGCATGGCAAACGTGTTGTCAAAATGAAAATACACATCGTATGTTTACAAAAGCCTCACTCCTAAAATATTGGAGACTTAAAAAGTTAACATAAATATTGATTGAATTGTTTGAAAAAAAAAATCATCAAGATCAACAGATGACCTCAAAGTAAGCACAAAGCTTCAACTGTTTTACATAAGATGTGTCAAATTTGTTTATTTGTATTTTTTTTTTATAGCTTACGATGATTAAATTTAGCCTTCACGTAGTAGACGTCCGGTAATCCATTAATGAAATTTATTCAAATATTTACGTCTTCAGTCATCAACGTTATTATCATTAGCATTAAAGTTATTTTATAATAAATTAGGAATTAACCTGAAAACATTTCTTTGCCTGACCTAAACTCCAGGAAGCAAGTAATAAAAGAAAAGAGAAAAAAAAACAAAAAAAAATGTATGGAAATGAATGGTAATCAAAAAGTAAAAGTACAATAAAAACTTGTGGAATCAAATTAACTTTTCGAAGGAATGAATGTTAAACAAGAATGAAGAGGCAGAAAACGGCCGCAGGAATATAGTAGCAACAGCAACAACAGCTAGAATTACATTTGAAGTGTAGATAAGATAGACTAACTCTCACTAACCCCTCGTATAAAATAACTTGAAACGAACAGTTAAGAACTGAACACAGACTTACAAATTCAATATTTACCTAAATATCTAATTGTTGTAAAGAACAAACGAGAAAATGAGACCAGCACAATAAGATAAAATACCCACAATCGCTTATATATATATACACACACACACGTACATATCTACGTGCATACACACAGCATTGCTTACGAACAATAAGAGCAACTTAGTGTAAAGCTTCTGACGTTTGTTGCCTTGTTTTCTCTCCGAATCTTATTTTCAGTTGCCTTTATTGACATTGTTACTGCTGGGTGTAACTGTGTGTAACTGTGTTGTTGGGCGAGGGCAACTACAACAAGTTATTTGTTTCGTATAATTTCAGCAAAAATTGCGTTGATAATAAGTCAGTAGTCATCGCCGTCAGTTTGTGTTTGTAAAACATAAAACGATGATGATAAGTTGCTAGAAGTCGCAAGGACGCTTTAAAGAAAAACAAAAAAGTAATAACAATTTCAGAGACGACATTTTGAAAACCTCGCGAAATTGTAGCGAAAGAATACAATAAAAATACGCACTCGTATATCAAATTTTTCATTTTGTGGTAAACGAAGCGAGCGACCGTACCAAATATAAACAAATTATTTATTGTCACAGAGAATATTGCTTGTAATGTTTACTGTTATTGTACGGTATCATCTGTTGGAAGTCCATTCTTATCCATTTTACATCATTCGCTTTATTTATTTTACAGCCATAAATGCGACAAATGTCGAACAAAGTTTTTAAACAAACAGGCACAAGAAATTTACAATAAATATTAGTTGTATACGTATACTTTAAACGTGCTTTAAAAAAATTAAAGCAATGTTTATTTAAATAAGTAAGAAAATTATATTCGCTCAGGGAAAAACAAAATAAAAGAAATAAACTTTCATGCTCTCTATAATGTGGAGTAAGCGAGGCTGACTTTTTCTATTTTCAAAATAAAAGTTATTGTTATTGTGGTCGTGGTAGGCATGTCNTCATCCTGATATTTTTCGAGCAAAGAGAAAACCTTCTCTTCTCTTCGGTGCGACAAATGTCGATACTATGACTTCTTATTGCTGTCAAAGCTAAAAAAAAAAACCACTTCAGGCGTGCATGTCCTTTAGGTGGTGCTAAGGATAATCTACGGCCAAATTGTGGTTTCGTATTTACATACTCAGTGTAATAGACGCGATCAATATGGCGAATTTGTCTATAAAATGAAAAATCTTTATCGATTTCTCCAAATCAATTTCATCCCGTTCAAATTACTTCCCGCCCAACGTAAACCACTTATGCCAGTGGTTTCTCCAATTTCGAATGAGAGAATTCCCGTTCCAGGACAGCTTTAAATATATTTTTTTTGATTCGGCTTTAATTTCCTAAGAATAGTGCAAATGCTATATCTGGCACGATATTTTCACTATGTCGAACAGACAAAACTCGCATAGTCTTAATCATTGTTTCGCAGATGTCAACGTGACCCTTCTTCCCCAAAAGATGGAGCGCTTTTAAAACCAAGCAAGATTTGACAAGTACACGCATCTAAATGCTGTAAATGCGTAAATCACCCATATAACTATATAGCAAATGTAGACATGACATGACACTTTTTATAGATACAAATCCACAAAAAAATAATTGTAATATTTCAGAGCACCCGTGAAGTTTAAGTAGTGTGTGCAATGAATAAAATTTATCCCTAGATCTTATCCTTTGTAGACACAAAGGAATGGTTTTCTACTTAATCTTCATACATGTAAGTTGAGTTTTAATCGAGGGCGTCTTATAGAAAGTGTAGTTTGAACAGGTTTTGCATTGCTTTCAAATTTTTTCTCAGATCTAAGAGATAACGCCATTATAAGTTTTTCAAAAATACAGTTTTTTTCATCGACTTGATAGACGCTTTCATGGCTTTCGGAAATATGTGGAAATAAATTTATTATATGAGGAAAATTTTTTTCTTGAAATTTCAAAATCTTTCCGAAACGTTTCTAAAAAGTCATCTGAGTGAAATGAATTCCGGCTGGGAAGTTAAAGTCTAAGTCTTATCTATTGATTTCAAACTTCTCTAATGCATTCACTATTAGATATCATTGGAATGTATTTACGTTTATTACAAGCGATTCGAAAGCTCTCAGTGCTTCCGTCAAGAAATTAAACGTTTAGGATCAAGTTGTTATACCCTTTGTTATGGAATTTTCCGTTGCTGTGCCGTTTGCTGTGTTATTTCACAACAACTCAAGTATAAAACGAACAATTCTAGCATAAAATCTTCGTGGAAAGAGAAGAAACTGTTATTGTTGTGCTGAGAAAGCTGATTAATGGCAAACTTTAATAAAAAAGAAGAGAAGATAATAAAAACACGTTTCAAAAACACATTTGAAAACTTTGAAGGCATTGCTCTCTCGAAAAATGGCTCATAATACAACTCCGATAATCTTGGTTCGAATTTTCCTTCCTTCCTTTCCACTTTGTTTAGTAACGTTTCCCCTTCAAGTTGCTTTCGAAGCTCAAATTTATGGAACCTGTATTCAAATTTATTCATGGAAGACCAATCAATATTTTTTGTATGTGTATATAGTGCATATTTGGGGATCTTAAAACANAATAAATATACTTTAAAT
This sequence comes from Glossina austeni, assembly GCA_000688735.1. Lineage (NCBI taxonomy): Eukaryota > Metazoa > Arthropoda > Insecta > Diptera > Glossinidae > Glossina > Glossina austeni. Next base: position 607,819 of record KK502492.1, on the reverse strand, counting down.
TGAAAATTAAAACCTTTTAACGAAACAATTTAATAAATGTATTTTAAATTGAAAATTAATCGCCTTAATTGCCCTTCGCCGAAGCATGAGGCGTGTATTCTTTTTGTCAAAACGTTTACAATGGGCAGAAGGAAACTTCAGAGACGCCATAAAGTATATATGTTCTTGGTCAGCATTGAATTCTGGATCGATTTAAGCATGTCCGTCCGTCCGTCCGTCCATTCGGCCGTCTTTGTAATATCTGTTGTAAATATGGCCGCAAAATAAAGCTACCGATTTATCAGAAACATTGAAAGGTATTGAAATTGGCCCAAATTGTTCCAAAAATACGTCTACAGTAGTACATAAAGTGAAGGCACCTCTGTTTTTCAAAAAGAGCAAAGCATTGGCTTTTTGCTAATTACTCATAAACTACACAAGATAGATCTTTGAGCATATGCTCTATGGACGATGTTCTAGTACCTGTACAAAAATGGAAAAAATCGGCCCCGTCTACTCAATTTTATAGTGTATGAAAAATTAATTGATACCATTATAAGGCACAGAAGCAGAGTTCAAAAACTCCATAATGTGAACAAAATCCTTGCCAATTTCAAATTCGGAATGTACCTAAGCAAATAAATATGTTCGTCTGTCCGCCCGTCCTTCTGCTAAATTGTGTGATATCTGTCGTAAGCATTCTCGCTGCAAAAATGAAGATGTCACCAACAAACTTGCAAAAGATTCTGAAAATTAGCCAAATTTTTCACAGAACGCGCGTACAATGCCACCACTCGTACCAAAAGCCAATTCTTTCCGTTTGCTCTCGTTGTTTTTTGCTTCCTACAAGTGCAACATATAAATTTCCGTTTTTATTCTGAAAATAGAATAAACGGGCTACGCCTATTTACTGTTATAGAATACGAAAATTTAGTTCTTTCTCTGTTTTTTAAACTTTTTTAGGATAACTGTGATAGGTAGAAAAGATTCGATCACGACAGAATGTAATTTTCTTATTTCAAGTAAAATGAAATGGGGAGAAGCAAAATGAATGCGACTAATCTTAAATCTTAAATGCGTTCCCGGCGTACTGTTAGCCCGAACTCCATATTTTGTACGGGGTTTGTACGGGGGTTTTTTGTGGGCCTTTTATATCCATATAAAAGCTACAAAACGTTTTTGTACTTGCAAACTCTAGCAGATGAATCCACAAACAATTGAACGTATGTTGTATGGGCTGAGCTACAGTACTTGTACAAAAACGGGAAAAATAGGCAACCAGACGGCTACCCAATGTTATTGTGTATCATTTTTTTTCAGTACCTTTATAAAGCGCAGAAGCATGCTTCAAAAGCCCCATACTGGATTTAAATTTTTGCCCAGTTACAGGTTCGGAATACCCCTAAGAACGTCCGTCTGTTTGTCTGCCCAACTATGTAGCATCTGCGATAAACATTCTCAAGTTCGCAAAAACGAAAATTTCGCCTAAAAATTTGCAAAAGAGTTTAAAAATGGTCTGAACAGGTCAAAGACCACGCCTACAATATCCGTGCGTTTATATAATCAGAAAAATTCAGCTGCGCCCAATCAATATTATACAGTGTGAAAATTCAGTTGGTTTCCTTTTTTTCAGTCGGTGATAGGTATAGAAAATGAGGTCTTGGTCGAGTATAATTTTGTTAATTGTTAATATTACATACATACAACATTAACAAGTTTTTATTATTCGTATTTATTCTTATATCAAATATTCCTTTTTGTCAAATGTGATTCTGTTTATTGTTTTTTATAATGTTAGAAATTACGAAAACGTAAAACCACGAGATAGTGTGTCCAATGTGGGTTGTGGGGCGAGTTGTCCAATCTACTATCTATTAAGGAAATCAAAATTTCGAATAATATTTATGTTATGACTTGGGTGCAAATTTAGAATTTTGCAACTATTTACTTATTATTCGATTTCAAGAGTGAATTGCTTTTTGCTGGCACTCGAATTTTTAAAAACCCAAATAGATTCAAATATGCCCAAAAGGATATTAATGAAAACAGACGGAAAAGAAAAGTAAGAAATTAATTGAGATTTTGGTGCAAACTGAGAAGTCTTGCTTAACTTGGAAAGAAGTTCCTACCACGAACGCCAGTAGCTTGCTCGCAATATTTCATTACAGAGACGATATTTGCCATAAGATAAAAAAAAATCCATTCGGTATTAATTGTGTATTAAATATTATATTATACATGTGCGCATAGAATAGCACGTTGATCAATAAATTCCGGAACTGACACATTGGTGTCTCTCTCAAAAGACTTTTAGGAAATGCCAGCCCGCAAACGATGCTTCTTAAAGCTTTATGTGATCTTGAGCTATTGTGTATGTCTTACAATCAGATCAGAATCAAACGCTACTGATTTTTAAAATAATTCGAAAATCTGAGTTTCGTGCGCAGATCACAAACCGCTTTTCGATGGGAAAAAAATGCCTTTCATGCTCAGTAAAAGTGAAAAATATTATGGCAACTTGTTGTTGGTTCAATGATTTTAAACGATGTCATATGGACATCGGCGTTCAAAGAGGCAAAAATGCTGAAAATGGTTTTCGATAAACCTAAAGATCCTAAAGATATGAAAAGACGATTAAAATTTGGGCAATTTTTGGTCGAAGATAAGCAGCATTGCAAAGTCGATGGCTATGACGGGAAAATTGTATGAACAGAAGTTTGAATTGCTGCCATACCTAGCGTATTGTCCACATATGACCAAGTAGTATATGTTGGCTAATTCGAGAAGGGTGCTCCAAGGAAGCCAAGCTGAGATCTTGAAAATGCTAAGGTAACTTCTTCCGTGCCCGTTCCTTCTTCCTGCGTGGACAATCGAGATAAGAACAAGGAGTTTTATTTGCCTGACCCTTCTTCTTCGACAGAGTTAAGTTAGTTTATCATATCTTTTCGTCTTTGTGAAATGATGTGAATTAATTATTCTTTCAGGACGTAAAAGAAAGTAAAACGTGAAAAACAATATGCTTCGCTAAAAGGCCGAAGATAATCGAAATATAGACGAGAATTGTAATTAATTAGTGAAAACATTAGCCAATCAATCCCGGAAATATAAGCTCACTGGCAATGACGTTCTGGAATGCCAGCGGGTATATATTGAGCTTTTGTTCACCTCAAATGGACATGCAGTGCGGTTTAATCCCTAATTGAATATAAGCTGAAAGTTTCAAATCGAATTCGTTCTCCTCGTTTCGAAGATGGCGGCCGACACAACTGAGTCGCTATCAACGAAGAAATCTTCGATAGTCATAGCTCATTATAGCTCACTATTTGACATTCGTAGCTCATTAGAAATTTATCTCATTAGCAGAGAGCTCATTAGAAATTTATCTCATTAGCAGAGACCAAGAATAGCTCGCAAAGGAATCGCTCTAAGCTGAAAACAATTTACTTTTGCTTCTTTCCTACAATTACGCTCGAATAATTTTTCAAAAGTTGTCCGAGTTTGCTTAGCAAAATGAATTACTGACGGCCTGCTGCTGTTATATCTTTCTTATTCTGCTGGTAAGAATTAAAGTCTTTTGTAAATATTGAAATTTATCACAGCATTCCTGATATGTATGATTTGTGACCGCATCTTAGTTGCGTGAGATATAAAGATACATACGCATGCAGACGTTATAGACTAACAAACGTTTTAATAGGATTAAGGTCATGTATGAACAAATTATAACAATACGCAAAACTGTATGGCAACTACTCGTGTAGTGGATGTTATTTATTTTCTTAAGATTTCTATAATACTGTGCTATGATAACACGGAAGCTGTGATGTGCCTAAAGACGTTACGGCTACTAAAGGAAGAAAACGACGACGACGACGACGATGACGAGAACGGCGGCGACGAGGATGATGAGTATGATGAAGTGGTTGCTGGTACTATGTAGATACAATAATGAAAGAAGAGAGATCCTTTTGTCCCATAAGTGCACGAATAATTGTATGTTTATACGAGAGCTATGATGCATTAATGCGGCGATACACTTCCTTCCAAGCGGATAAGCTTTACAAATGCTCAGCAAACTTTAATCTAAACTGAGAGACGGAAGATAAAGAGAGTTAAACTAAATTGCCAACATTAAGTCAACTCGGATGCGTCTTAAGACAACAACTATGACTCATTACTACTGTCTTCAGTTGTCAGGCTTCTACTTGCAGTACAATAAATGAATTTATATACGAACAGCAATAAGCCGAACCTTACGTTGCATTCAAACAGTAGGGGTAAGAAACGCAAAGCAGAATTTCTTTTAAAATGCGAATGTGTTTGCTAAAGACTATGAGAAAGCTATGAGGAGGCTTTTTGTTTTTTTTTTTTTTTTATTATGGACGACAGTTGAGAGATGATAAAATAAAATTAAATGAAAACCGTTTAAATTAGATTTATGAATAACAATAAACAATGAGTGCACAAATTGTGTCTGTGAGCGCACACAAAATAACAGCCATAGTAGTGGCAGTCATAAAAAACATAACTGCAAACATTGCTAGCGAGATAAGGGTAAGAAAAAATGCAGCTACAGAGCTGCTGCCGTCAGAACAATACGTATTTATTTACGACATTCAAATGCGGTATATACAGTTATTCTTAATGCTTCTTCTTCTTCTACTTCTCGTTTTGCTTCAACTGAAGCAATGTTATCAATAAATTTGTGCAGCTGGATGTATCTGTGCGTGCGGTATTATCAAGTGCAACAACAAAAACAACAAGAAGAGCAATTTAAGGCAACATAACTAATGCTTTTGGTTCATTGTTTTAAGGTTGCATAAAATTTATGCGAGACACTCGTATTGTATTAAAAAGCATACAAGAAATCTATATATATATATATATATATATATATATATAGCTCCATGAAACGGTGTGTGTGCTTATGTTACGATAACTAAGTGTACTTTATATAACGCTTGCATTTATATATTTAATACATCTATATGTATATGCATACATACATACATACATATATGTACATATAAATACCACTAATGCAGTGCATTTTACATGAATGCCAATACACTCATGCTTTCCGACAGTTCGCATCACACACAATACGCAACATGGCATCACGCACAGCAAACACTGTGCTATAAAAGCTTACAAAATATATGAGTGTGTGCACAAAGGTTTGCGAATGTGGATTTCCTCCTGCGCACAAGCACATGAAGAGGCTAAGGCCGTCTCCCCGTTCTTGCCGTTCATAAGGACAGGGGTTAAACAAACAGTAGCAATGAAATTCAAAAGAAGTTAAAGTGAGTGCATAACTATACTTTTTAAATAATTGTATATGTATGTATGTATATATGTATGTATATACGTATGTCTGTTAGTATGTGTAAGTGTATTTGCAACTTTGCACAATTGTGCATTATTATTATTGTTGTTGTTGTTGTTGTTGTCGTTGCTATTGCTGTTGTTTCTCTTGCTCAAAGCGGCATTTACTGTAAATGAAATAAATTTTCTAATTGTTCTAGTTACGCCTTAACTCAAGAGTTGCTGGTTGAATGAGTTCACGACTGCACAGTCAGTCACACCGCATACAATCTCACATTTTAAACTGTTTTATGCGCTGTGGTTTGCTATGTATGTAAGTGCGTGCGTGTTTTGCTACTTCATACATAAGTTCCTTGTTTTTCTTAATTTTTCAAAGCCATTAACTTTGTTGTGCAACATTTTTCCTTTTGTGTCACAACTTTGCCTGTGATTTCAACACGACGATTTCAATGCGACGAATATTAGAAATTTTATTAACCAAACTAAAACATATATATAAACTGAATGTAGAGTAAATGAATGACTTAAATGTTACGTCTGTTACGTCAGATTAAAAAATGCTTTTTTGGAAATAGCCGTCGTTTGCATAGACCTGCTTATACCAGAATGGATCAATTGGATTCATAACATTTATGGATTCGTCAAGGTCACAAAAATGAAAATAGAAAGCTGAAGTTTAACAAGAACACCCTTTGATGGATTAAGAAACTAAGGTTGAAAAACTGCCCCCATAAACTGTACCACAATGCAATGATAAAAATTTAATTCTAACTTATATGTAATTTACATGTAATTGGATGGAGAACACGCTAAGGTGCATTGGAAACAATTGGAAATAAATTGAAATTGTTGTTAAATCGGTTATCCTTTATTGTCCGTTATTGTCAATTGTTGTAATTTCAACTGATTTGTTACGGTCAAGATCGTCTGCTTAGACTTCGCACTCAGTCTGCTAAATTAATTTTTTAATTTTCTTAATTTTCGACTTAATTAGAGAAAACCTTAACACACATTTTAAAACTAACTATTATCCATTTACCTTTTTACACTAACACAATAATGGGTTGAAAGATTTCCTTTCTGTTTGCATATTACAGTATCCATAGCATATCTAACCCGACATTCCGACACGCCTCACAAACTATTTCATTTATTTACATTGCGGATATCACAACTGATTTAAAAATAAATTGCTTGCCTAATTTTGCTGCTCGCTACAGTTACTAACGTCAATGAACGTGTAAAGCAGCATAAACTCTCCTTCTCCTCATTGCCTTCGACTATTCGAAGTGTCTTGCGCTTCATGCACTACTCATTGAAAAGCTTTATCACAATTTTCATTTCCCTTGAAGTGCATGCTTACCATCTTACGCATTCTTACTATCTCAACCGGAAGAAATTGTATTAATAATGCTTCCTTAACGTCCTACGGAAGGAGAACATAGATATACTGAAACCCTTACCTCTTTGCGATCCCTCTATAAATGATAGTCTAGTCGGTATCGAGGAGAAAGAGTTTACAGTCTATCTACCTATAACTAACAAGAGATCTTTTCCATTAACTTAGTAGTGGACGGCTAGTGGATGGCATTTTATAAAAAAGTTCTTCTCTTCTGCACAGATGTACTAAAGCATTTTTAGTACTTTGTTGTTTGATATTGGAAAGCAATGGATGGTAAAAGGTCGTAGTTTCCAGGCTGTGTCAATGTTTTTTTGCCGATGCATAAAAATGCGGGAGAGTGAGGTTGGCCTTCCAGAGTAGTGTAGGAAGATCCAAAGCAAAATTGATTATGGTGGCCTTGAGTAATGTTAAAGGCACTATGAGGTAACATAAAGCACCGCAGCTAGTAGTGTGCTCACTCACATGTAAGCTTGCAGTTTTATTTTAAACGATGCGAACGCAGTGAGCATACTCTAAATCGCCTGTGCTAAAGGAAACTCGCCGTTTCATTTCCCATGGGTTTACCGACGTGAAATTGTGAAAGAGAGCCTTCACTGTCGGGTTTCGGCTTGATAGGAGTATCTTGATGGCTGGGGTAACTACACAAAAACCCAAACTTTAAATAAGAAGGTGCCACACGCAAACACTCCGCAGAATAAGTTTAATGCCACACACTTTAAGTTACACTGGTACTTCAGGCGTAATAAGGTGACTTGTATCGGAATTTTCGTACTCACAGGAAGGGCGCGGTTTGCGCCGCTGCGTCGGCGGGCATCCTATAGCTAAAGGCAGATATTCAAGTTAAGCCTCCCACACAATGCCTACACTAATAAGTTGATCATCCATAACTATGCGTTCCGTTATTTGAATGGAGCCTCTGTGAAGACATTAGAAAAGTTGTCTAAAAGTTACCTGACCATCACAATACGGAATGCGAATTGCTGCCAATCAAACCATATGCCATTCCCCAATCAACAATCGGAAAAAAATGCTAATGGATATAGGTTCGTTCAATACATACGAAAAGACGACGTATTGCCAGTTGTTATCTGACAGACAATTGGAGGAATTGCAAGTATGTTATATGTATACCTTACCTTGCATATTTACTTCGAAGGATGGTGTGGTTGGAAACGCCTTTAAGGAACGTCAGCATGGCTTCTATTTTTATCGCGAGAGGCACACAACAAAATCGGTACCCCATGGAGATAGACTTTTCATGGATTAATGCTTTCTGGATTCTTAGTGACGGACAGCGGTTTCAATAATTCTATACCCTACACCGCTCGCGGTAAAGTACGTATTAAGTACGTTCGGATGTACATAATAGCCAATAGAACTCAGCTCAGTCGACTCATCTTTTACCGATCAATTGCGAATTATTTCCTAAATCGATTTAAGCTTGTCTGTCCATCTGTCTACCTCTCCCTGTGATGTCTGTGCATGCATTTTTGTGTTCAACCTACTGGTGGCAATTTTTGAGATATTTTGCCGAAATTCGGTACACTGACGCATTTGGCCAATACAAGGCTTCTTTCTTCCTCGGTTCCTACGGAAACTGGATTTTCACGGGGCAAAAAAGTCAAATTTTCA
>KK502492.1:500854-585910 GCA_000688735.1 Glossina austeni | reverse complement strand
TGATTTGTACCCATTAACTGAACAATTGTGCAAAAGCGTACAAAAACAAACAAAAACACCAACTTTATACCCAACGGGGTATCGAAAAATCATATATATATATATGTATGAACGTGCATCTGCAGAAAACCATTTTATAGCTTCGGTTACATTACACAATATTCTCTCACCCTCTTCCACTCTCTCTCTTTCGCTTTCTCTGTCTCTAGCGCTTCAGCTCATTCCATCATTAGACATACACTTTACTTTTTTATTTACATTTACATTTACAGAGAGGGAATGAACGAATGAACGAATGGTTAAATGCTTTGAAATAATATTTGCTTTGTTAACTCGAGTGTTGAGTTTTAGCATATCGCGTTGAATTAAAAACATATTCAATCTACGACTACAACTACAACAATTGAAAGAATAACATCAGCGCCGACAATCCGCAAACCAAATGGAAGCAGTTAAAAAGTACGCATATAACAACACTTTTTTTTTTTTTTTTTTTTTTTATTTAACAAACTTACCCCAAACTGAACAATGAAAAAGTAAACCAATGCTCTACAATAAGAATTGGGTCAGCAAGGAATCATAAAGAAACAGTATTAGCGAGAAAACCAGCTTTTTAAAACGCACACAATGTAATGTAACAAGCAACGTAAACAGAATTCGCACAGTTGACCATTAAATATTATATGCGTACACGCACACGCACACAAATATGTATATATGTGCATATATATGTTTATATTTGAATACATTATTATTTCCTGTGCGCGTTAGGGAAACAATTCTTGGAATAATAAATCCATTGGACAAACACGGAAACAAAGAAATATCTGAAACGTACCATGTAAACGCTTTTATAATTTCAGCTTAACTGAACTGTAGTTAAGCTCGCAGAAAAACTGAAATGAAATGTAATTTTTTCAAAACGGAAAAAAAAAGATTTTATCAGAATTATGAAAGTAACCAAGTTATTCCATTAAGACTGTGGTTACATTAACTCAGAGATGAATAAACCTCACTACCATTACATAAATTAATTGATTAATTAAATTAAAAATTAATATTGTAGTCATGAAAGCATTTTTGCCAACTCGGTATTTTGTTTAGGCAACAGCCGTAAGTACGAAATTTTATCGACAATTTACTAAAAAACTCCATTGGAAGTGGAAAAAATGATTCATTTATTAATTGACAATGGCTTAGCATTTTTCAATCAGAGGAGAACATAATGTTCCGAGAGGATGTGAATTTAGCTAGAAAACTAGGATACTTATCAACTTCCTGAACAGACCTCTGTAAAAGAGCTGTTGGTTAATTACGATGAGGAGAAGGTCGGAATTGAAACGGAAGATACTTTTCTGGCCACCTAATAAATGTCTATGAAAATATCTTTCAAACAACTTAAATGAATTCAAACTCCTCTTGGTGGAAATACTTTTACCAATTCCCATTCCTTACATATAAAATCCCAAAAATTTGGTAAAAATACTTGCGAAAAAGAGAATTTCAATTTCTTTAGCTTGTTTGAATGGTATTTCCATACAAGTTCTCGTGATACAAGTAAATAGCGTAGGAATCTTCTGGTTTAGTTGCACTAGAGTCACAAATTTGACTATATTCCCACAGTCTGTTTATGATTACATACCAGCCAAACTCCAAAAATCCGGTAAACATATTTTCGAAAACAAAATTTGAATTTGAAAGGCACTTCGCGAACCTTTGAGGTGTGAAGGGTTTATGAGGTCTGCACACAAATATACCGTACGCTTCCTAATTTGAACGGAGTAGGCTTTCAAATCGAAGCATACCTTTATCCTAGCTAGTTAGCGGACCTCTGTTACAGTGTTCATAGAGCTCGGTTAATGGAGTTTGAAAATGTCTTTGCTACTTAAGTTCGAATTTATCTTCACCCCCTTATATCCTGAGGTAAATGGAAGATTTTCAAAATCGGATCTGAGCGTCATATCTATTTTCATTCAGGTTTCCAAGAAATTAACCCACTTTCATACCACAAAACCTCGTACTAGTTGTCAGATCTTGCTCGATGTGACCTTATTTGACTCACATAACCTATAATATAATAATATATTATAGATAATACATATATATATATATATATAATAATAACAGTATTTCTTAAACAAAATCCTCGATACTTTTTTAGACACAGAAGATGTTAAAACATTGCTCCCAGGGAAGGCACGCACCACTTTTCTCAATACAATTCCCTTATCTATCTACACCATAATAAAATATTATTGTCACACGAAGACATATATATATATAAGAGGCTTTGAAGATAACGGGTCCTAAACAGAGGCTTATGAAGTCAAAATAAACTTTCATGATAAAATACCAAAAATTATGTCTTTTCGCCAGATAACGGCTTATTGCTTGTATCGGAGAGATTCCAAAAATAATTCAATCCAATGCAAACTTCCTGCGTCTTTAAGAAATATTAATAGTGGGAAAAAATTTCTTATACAAGGACCTTTTGCAAAAATAGGGCTTCACATGTCCAGTGATCGGATCCAACCGATTTTCGACTGTAACAATTCCGTATAACATTATCTCCGAAATTGCTACCAATAAATTCAAAACGATTATATAGGGACAGACATTTTACATACATCTGGATGGACATGCTGAAATTTTTGTAATTAGATTGCAAGACTTAAGTATAGAAAGATATTTTAATCAATAGAAATAATTTTGATTCTAATATCCTGGTCTAGTCAGGCAGACAAGCCATAACAATAAAAATTCTTTCAAAAAATTGTTTGAGGAAAAGACTAAATTGGGATTTTGTGCTCTGGGGGATATATGCTCTATACATGTACGTACATAGAAAGAATTATAGATAGATTCAAGCTTTTAAAATAATCTTAAAGAAAATAGTTTTTTTTCAATTTTGTATGTTTGGAACTTTATGTCAATGAAGAATAATTTGTGAGAATTGTCACTTTTCCGGTTTAATCCGAAGTAAAGCGTTACTTGATTGTGACGAACAAAAATGAACTCGACATGATATGAAACACGAAAAACGTTATAATAAAGGCTTGAAGAACTCGTAGTTCTCCAGAAAATAAAGTCAAGTAACCATGACAATCAGCAAGTCGTAGTATTTAACACGTTCGCGGACACTAAAAATTTCAGGGAGCTGCAAAAATAGACAGGCAATTATTTTTGAAGCTAGTTGTAATATCCAAAATCTGATTATACATATATTATAAGAGTAGTCAGAACATCGTATTTTAACTGTTATATGAAATGAATGTTATAGCATCCACGACAATATAGATCATATTTTTCAACTAGGATGACGTGAATGCTATAATGAATGAAATGAACAAAAATTGGCTTTAAAAGTTTGAATGCTGTAGCATTCGCGTCATTTTGCATCGCTATGAAAATGAATGCTATAGCATTCGCGTCCGCGAACGTGTTAATAAGCATTTCCAATTCCACCTCTTCATTATATAGAGCACAAACACTAAAGTTGAAGAGGAATTGGCTGACCTGTTCATTTCAATCGGTGACTCATTGTCTTTTTGATTCTTGTTTGTCTTTTGATACTCAAAACTGGGTTCTTTAATGGATAGTCTCAAAATATCAGTTAATTACAATATTTGTTGCTAGAATGTAGTAGACAAAGCTTTGAATAAAATAATTTTAATAAATTTGTAATTTAAAGAAAACGTCTAGTAATGGAAGATTGCGAGTTCAGTTTAGGAAGAATTCTTAACTCCGTTCTAGCTGCACTCCAGAGAAAGAAGTTTTATCTTTTCGGTTCGCAACGATCTTACTTGTGAATACGAGAAGCGGAGATTTACCCAAAAGAAGAAGAAGAAACTAAAGGGTATATCCGTTTCTGAATTTCTCCACGTATCACAATCATAATCATTGTAAACACTTTGTATTGCTATAATGCAGATGTATATATGTATAGCAACATTACATTCCATAATACATTCTCTTTCTCGATAAAAACGTACTAGTGAAAGGAGAACGAAAAGCGTTAAAAGCGTAGGTGGTCATCTAAACATGTAAGCAGTGATTGCCGTGAAATACGGACAACTTAAGCCTGCTTTTCAGACCGTAATCAGAAGATCTAGACCGTTCATGAAGGGTGCAAAGTTCGGCATAGTTGTGATAAACATATCGCGCAGCAAACTTTTCCCCGTTTAAGATAACAAAAAAAAGATATCGGGGATAAAGATGATTACAATAATAAAGGAAGGCATGATTTGGGCGTCCATATAGTCTAGTGGAAGGATATCCGCTTCTTATTCGGAATTTGTCATACGGTTCACTCGTCTACAGTTCACTCGTATTGAGGGTTAACACGCACCAATTCTTGTAATGATAGTCAGTAAGGATTCGTCGACCAGACCGGGAAACCCAACATAGGAAGAAATAAAAGACATAACCAATGGGAGAACAACAATGAAACAGCCCACCTGCTGCATTAGATAGCATACCAGTAAGGAACAAAAATGCAGTGGGGATAAAATACTAGCTATGGGCAACAATTGCTCGCAGAACTTTGCAATACACCACTTTTAACATTCACATCGTATTGAAGTACTGAAGTCATGCATTGAATTATAATGCTGGCAACACTCTGCGTAGCGACAGCACACAATCTTAACGTTAATGTAAACTTGTATCCTATCATGAAAACCGAACTTATTGTATACAGCGATCTTCACTAAAATGGTTTTCAATAATATTGATTACAGGAACAATTTATACTCAGCCAAGATAAGATAAGTGCTTATCCATTTGTTTCGTTTAAGGGGATCGATTTCTCCCTACAAATTTTTTTCCGAATTAGGCCAATCTTTGGAAAAATTTCGTTTAGAGATTTTCTCTGCTCCATCAATCCATTTATTACTTTCTGGCCAAGCAGTGTTCTCTTTTTTCACATTGCGGTTTTAATCGGAACCAGAAACTTAATGCATTTTCCTGCTAATAGGTGCATTTAAATTTATATTCAGTGAACAGAAACTTTAAATCATTGTATGACATCGACATACAATTCAGGCAATTACAAGTGTACAACTTTTGTAACGTAGTGCGAAAAATACCGACAATTTGCAACAATTTCGAATGAATTTAAATAATTTGGCCTATGCTAGGTTTGTTCTTTAAATATTTGAATTCGTAAATGTTTTTGAATAATTACAATTGTGTGGTACTATCAAAATTATTCACAAAGAGTATCAGGCAGCCCGTACTACGCTATATGTACGCATTCATTCGATTAATGATTCGTTTCACATACCCACGTACATATGTAGTATTTATAGAACGAGTTGCTGCACAAAAACGGAAACATGTGGTTTTAACAGTGGTTAAAGACTGCAATAACACTTACATAACAACATGCTCAACATAGTGTTTATACCAAAATTAACTCAAACTTTATTGCACAACACCTAATGCAGTGTTTTTTACTTTTTTTTGTTTTTTTTTTTCTTTTTTCTCGCGCATACTTACATATATACAATACATATGAACATAATTGACCATATCAACAACACCCACACAAGTTTAACCAGCTAGTGTGAGCTTGGATACGCGTGCATGTTTGTAAATTCGCTTAGTTGTTAACCAGTAGCGGTCTGCGGTAATAATTGCAGTTTAAAGTTAACTTTATTCGGATTTCGGATTTTAATACGATGGTTGCTTTGTTTATGAATTTTTTCATTTGTGCGTACTCCATATCAGAGGAGTTTTGTACAGTTTTCACAATATATGCACAGGCATACATATATATATATATATATACATATAATATATATATATATATATATATATATATATATATATATAAACAAACATATATATATATGTATATAAATAAGTAAACAAACCTCAAAAATGTCAACTAGCCGCGATTGCCAGCAGGAAGCGAGAAAAAAAAAAACTATTACGAAGCCATATAAGAAACGTCTGAAGAAACTCTACAATGTTGATGGCTTTCAACTACGAGAACATCCTGTTGTCTAGTGCAAAAGAGCGCGGACACCAGTTTTCACTTACACCCTTGCTTGATGTTAGCCTGATATCACAGGTCTTCTGTTTTTTTCTTGGATATCGCAACCTGGCAACCTTGTTGAACCCATCGCCGAAGAATGAGTGATATACTCATTTTGCTTGCAACACCCAGAAGGAAGGTCCAGTGATCCAATAAAATACAAATATTCTTGATCGGTATCAAATTCTAAACCGGTTTAATCAAGCCCGTATGTCTGCCTGTCCGCCGGTCCACCAAAGTGAAGTTGTCGGCTTTAAATTAGGCAAAAATTGAAACTTTTTACAGCCAGGTTGATATTGAAAGTGGGACAAATCGGTGAGAACACACGTCCAAAATGAGGCTTTAACTAGATACATATCTGCCTCTCCAAGCGGAAACTACTCATAAATTACGAAAAGCGGAGGCCTGAAATTTTTTTTTATTTACTTAATAACGATCCATAATATTTACATAAAAATTGCAAAAAGTCCGCCACGCCCACACAAAGTTATAGTTGTTCAAATTTTTGTTTCGTTACTTTTTTTACATTTTCTGCTTATTTCTCATAAGATAACCAAGACAGAATTTTGGAAATTACTCTGTAAATTCTTTACATGACGATATATATTATCCTCCTAAAAATGGGTAAATTGTAAAATAGATATAGATGGTTGCCCCGAAAAGGTTTAGCTTTTTTCTTAGCAATATAATCAATTGGGTGTCATATAAAAGGTCTTGAAGAGTAGAAGACGACGGACTAGGTGTGTTGATTTCAAATTAAATATCGCAGACTAGACGCGGTGAATTAATTTTGCCTCCATACTCCCTATCGAATCGATATCGAATAAAAAACTTGAAGAGTAAATGTAGAGAGGATAACGGTGATGGGTATAAAAAATTCGGTCGCGTCCGAGCATAATCCTCTTACTTGTTTTGTAACACGGTTGTAATTTATCATGATTACGATTTATTATGCGGAAGATCACAAATTTGATATAAGTCCGCAGAATCCGTGACAAGAAAACACAGTCACAAGCTCCTATGACTGATGATCGGTCAAAACATGAGGATATGGCAGCTTTTAGGCTTTTAACACCTACCAGTCCCGGAATTAAAATACCCCCAAAAAAAACTTTTATTTTCTAACCTAATCTGCCTTTTGCTTCATACACCCTTTCCAGCTATCTTCAATAGATCTGACATTGTTGTTTATTTTAAGAACAGTTTAGCTATTCAAAAAAACCATACTCTGCAGGCTCCACCACTTCTTTATTGTCAAATCAATTGTCACCGAGCCTTTTTGTCCTGTTTAGTAAAAGAAAATTGTCCGAGCAAAAAAAAAAAAAAATTTAAAACTTTACTCTTTCATTGTGACTACCGCGACCAGGAAGCGTGAACTGGTGCGTTGTCTCTATGTAACTGGATTTTCTTTTTAGGCAAACCCAATAGTTTTTTTATATCTACCTGGAGACACTACAATAAGTTGCCACAATACTCGTAAGTTGATCGTTTTCGCTTTTTGCTTTTTGCATCTCATAAGACTGACGTCATGGCCTTGGCAACGGGTGAAACAGTTTTCGTTTTCTTTGGAAGAGATTCTAACGTTTTTACCGCACACTTTTTTTTTTTTTGGCACTTCCTTCGCACAGGTCTGAAGTAGTGGACATATAGTCCACCCTGTTATAAAGCTTTGTTATCGTCAAATGGGAAATGCCCCTCATATATAGATTTCCTCATGTCGCAATTTGTAATCAATAGCACTTTTTGCAATGTCTACTGGCTCAGCTAGCTCACGCCACGTTCAGCAAACAGTCATCCAATAACTATATGTCGATGTTCTTTACCATTTCTGACGTGGTGACCACTTCCGTATTCGTCTTGCGACTCTACCCTCTACCAACGAATATCTTCTTATTATAAGCATAGGACACGCTCCGTACACGTAGAATCCACTCGGCTTTGATATTGGTTTCACTCGGAAGTTCCAGATGAAAGTATTATACAACAGCTTGAGTGATATTCATTCTCCTTAAATGCAACTTTTGCACTGTTGTGAAAAAACAAAAGTATTGCCACTAAAACTGCTCGTAAACACATGATCGAAATTACATCAAATTTTGCGAGGCGTTTATTGAAAGTTCGCACGTTCTAAAAATAATATGCATTTCTTGTTAGGGACGATATTTATTTATCTGCCCTGAGGATTATTAACCGACATGTTCAAATAGCAAACAATATCTTTTGTTGACTGCACGCGTATTGTAATGGATCTGCTTAGTGATTGTTGGATTCAAAAGCGTTTCTTTCATTCGTTTTTGCACGCTTTTTTGAAGGTTTACGGTTTCATCTAATAGCAAACACCTAATTTCATTTTTTTTTTTTTATAGTATTTATTCTGGACCCTACCATCGCTTTAGAAATTTACAATTCTTTCACTTATCCTCTTTCTTTTTTATTCTAATCGCCTTAGTGTAACCGAAAGTAGGTTATTTTGTATCCTGTGTTGTCAATTATCATTTTTTTTTTCACTTATTCGATTCCTGTTTTATATGAGTTAGTAGGCTTATCGGATATCCGCAACGCCCCAGAAATATTAATGATCGTGCTCGGAAGGAGTGCCTCTCTTATTTATAGCTTTAAAGTACTAGTTGGCTTAGAGCTTAAACGAATCCGTACACGCCGCAAGACAGAAGTGATTGTCGTGTCAAAAATGGCGAAGAAATCACTACTACTACTCTACTGAAGTTACTGTCTACTGAAAGTTACGCGACATAGCCAGGCTAGTGGTCATAATTTTTTGTATTTTATCACGAGAGCAAATAAAGAATTATATTAGGAGTAGCGGTATAGGGTATTTAGCGATCAACCTTGTCCGGCTTTGCTTGTTAAGTACGTCAAGAAATTCTCTTCACATTCAAAGGTTAACCACTATAAATATAACGCAAAAGTGTGGGGAAAGAAACGCTGAATAAAAAGGACGTAAGGATGGCAAATAAGGTCAACATTAAGTAACAACAATTAACAATAAGAAAATGGCTAAAAGCGATACAAACACAGCTACAACTATGAAAGGAAACTTTAAATTGCTCTTAAATATTTATTTCGTGTAACTCATACGTAACGTCGATTTAATACTAAAAACAATACAAGTTTAGTGCTTTCGAATTAAAATAAGACCAGGAGGGCATTGAAAATAATTTTAAATCCCATTTAAATCATGCTGAGCATTGTTACAAACATAATTTATTTGTTTGTTGATTTGTCAATTAGCCATTTCAAACTGATAGACATATCGGCCGGTTCAGTCTATTAAAAATTCATGTCAAAATCAAAGACAAAAATAGCAATTAAACATTATTAAATTATTTTGGCAATAGGCCAACAGTCAACGTCTCTATTAAACATACATACAACTGTTAGGATGAATCTATAGTATGGGTGAGTATGTGGAATTTATTTGTATTTCTCAGCATCTCATCAATTATTGAGAGATATGCACTGAAAGAGAACTAGAGCGAAATAAATGAGTGAGCATCGTATCCGTTCCGTAAAAGAGAAACTGCATCGAAATGCATAGGAAACGATATCTTAGAATAAAAGCAATAGCACAACAAATTGGATGAATGCAAAAATCAAAACAAAACCCATAAGAAAGAGAGAAACATGCGTATTAACATGCAAGAGGCGTAATGAAATTTTTAACACAATGTCGAAATGGCACGTGTGCTCATGGCATTCTGCCAAAGCATGTCTTGCCCGTAGCACGAGATACGAGTTCTCTCTATGTGAAGGCTAACCCATTTACTAGCAATGACTTTCAAACTGTTACATACATATTGCATATTCAGGCACATTTGGCTAACGTCACTGAAATTACGTTGTGAATAACTTGGCAAAAATTCTGTGTGAGTTTTTCTATCGGTAACGGTTTCATTCAATAAAATTTTGGTATTTCCGTTTTATTTATAAACATATGTGCGGTTTTTGTGTATCGGACGCGTATGGATTTTTCATGTGATAGATCATGCGAATCATTAAATATTTATATTTACATTCTCTTTATTACGTTCTGATATTTTCAGTTTTATTGCTAGCAGTCGTTTTGTAGCCAAAAACAACGTACAAATTGTCTGCAAATTGAACTAATAGGGTCAATAAACTTACTCTGCGTCCCACGCAGAGTATATTTGTATCCACGTTTGCTTTTCTTCTTTTTGTTTTTTTTTTTTTTTTTGTTTTTTTTTGTAAGTTGCACTCGGCGAAGTTGTTTACAACCACTTAAAAATAACTAAGGTCATCTTTGCAATAATTAATATAAATGGCTGAAGCGGAAGGAGGAAGCGAGCAGGATGATGTTTCATTCTTAAGGACGGTAAGTAAATTTAATAAATTCTTAATACAGACTTATTTATGCGCTTCTAGAAAATGTCATTTTTCAAAAAAACCGTTGTTTAAATATATTTAAAATGTAAAAAATTGTTTATATGAACACTTTTTCAAAACTGATATGGGGATTGGGCGTAAAAATCGTCCATTGGTCGAACACAAGAAATACGATCGAATCACGTTGAGAAAGTAGTGAGAATAGTAGAGGTAGTTTTAATTTTATTCACGATGTTTCACTTGTGGAGAAATACCCACACTTTAGTTTTTGTTTTCGTATGGGTTTTCTGCTTAAGTGTCACGCATTTCTGAATGCAACTTCAACGGATAAAAGGGTCCGAAGAATCGAAAGTTATCTTGCGGTAATGCCCTCGCTACTCTGAATTCAGAACGAGTTTATAGGAATTAGGGAAGCGAATGGTAATATTGATTGCAGTCTGGCTCTCTCCACTCCTGAGGCTACAGTTGCATCGGGCGCGTTTGTATTCTATGTTTTCGTCAAGCGCCATGCTATTGGACGGGGTTTGGTCCACTCTGCTTAAACCTTTGACTGATTTATCCATGTTAAGTTTCGACTGGCACTGAGCGACTGGGAAGTGTCTCGCACGAGACTCTACTAATCTTACCAGAGGGTACGCCCCTTTCTGCCACCGATGAGAATGCAATGTTCGTCAACTTTGTATTGATTGATTCTTTATTCCTACACCTTCATCTGCAGAGTCTATCCCACACAAAGCTTCAGGTCGTATGAGACCTAATGCAAAGAATGACGACCGGCTTGCATTAATTTCTTCTATAATTTTTCTCTTTTTTATTTCTGATAACATAGGCAGCAGGTGCCCTCAAAGTAATCTTCCACCTTCGACCTAAGAGTTGGGGCCCATTAGGGAAGTTTCGTGGTGGGTACCAAAATTACGGGAACTTCCAATATTTGAGGTGTTGTTATAGATACGTCGTCCTTGTCATGCCATATATGTATTCGTATTATGGAATTTCTGGGTACCCTTTGTTCCTGTGGGTTGTGAATGACGTTTCTTCACCCCGTGTCTCATCAGGTATCGTAGCGTTGAGCATTCTGCCTTCTTTTGCAATAACACATCAACCGTGATCTTTCCCAACCGACTTGATGCTTCCCTTTTTAAATCGAAAGGAGATCAACACTACTCCCTTCTTCCATTTACGTCTACCCTGACCATCATCTGGCTGGTTATATACAAAATAAAAAGTATGTACTTCACAAGCATCGTTTTTCCACAAACTGGTCCTTATTTGCACTTAATTCAACCGTATCCTTGCTTGTACTTTATCACCTCACTTGCAGTAGAGTTTAACACCATTCGCTAGCTATATATAGTGGTTTAGATAGCTCTTCAACCTATTATAATTTTTCTCATGTCTCTCAGTTTCTCTTCGTCATTTTTTTCCGAAATAAGTTCCATAGCTTGGAGATTCTTGGACGAAGATAAAGGGTAACTTTTTTTTTTGTCATTTTGTTATTATCTTACGTTGGCATTATAATTTCAAGAGGTCCACTAATTGCGTCAAATTTGTGGGAGAAAGAATTTTCCCAAAATTCAATTTCAATGTGGACATAGCAGAGTTGTCGGCGGACGTCTTAGTTAAAAAAAGAAGCCCAACGGCTTCTAAATGAAAATCAAAAATTTCAAAACTTCTTTTTATGACTTTTAAATTAAAATGAATGCAAAGCTGAGCGATTTCTGCATAAATAGAACAGATAAGTTCACAAATATATTTACATTGATATTATAAAGAACGTGTTACGGTTCCTACCAACCATAACAATTAGCCTCAACTTCTATCCGGAGCCAGTCAAGTGGACTATTTTTGTCAATGAATTGACGTAATTGAACATTTCCGTCATGCGGTAACAGCTGACGACAAGGACCGAAATAAACTAGTTTTATTTTTGGCCTTTTCATTACTCGAGATATATTAAAAACTTCTAAGCTACGGTTGTTATGGTAACGCAGCGTAATTATTTTTAACACTAATTGCACTCAATTACAACCACTCGAGTTTTAGACTAGTTTACATGTTGTGTACTATAAAAAATACTGAGCTCATGTCCTTCTTACTTCGTATTTTGGATAGAAGGACAGATTTTATTTTTGTCATTAGATTCAACATTTTTTAAATCTGTAATATAAATTTTTTTTTTTTCGCTTTTGTTTTGTTTTGTAATATAATGTAAAATGCGCTCTTAAAGGTTTATTTAATATTCAGTTTTTTGATTTTTGTTTCAAAATGAAAATATTTTACTTACTTATATTTGCAATGTTGTTATGGAAGCTGTTGTTGATTTTATTAAACATAATAGCATTAATGAATTGAATGGCATCCTATCAACATGTCCAAATATGTGCATGTATATGTGCGCATAAACAATGACTTGTAAGTTTCAATTCAATTCAATGGCTGAAAAAATATGCATAAGTATAATACCACCGCTAACCGGCTATCTGGAAATGGACACAATTTATATGAAATTAACTTTAATTGAGCGAAAAACATTAATGAAAATATTCACAAAACTAAAATATTGAATAAATAAATGCATACACAAACATATATAGGCTTATATTTAAATATACGCATTGCCTGCATGCATACACGTACGTATATATATATATATATATATATGTATATACATAAATTGCCTCATTAAACACAACACATTAAACAACAACTATACATAAAATAGAAATAATGACTACACAATACAATAACGCACACACGACATACTAAGTGTAGCATGCATACGATGACATATGTGTTTTTGCGTGTTTGCGGATTAACCACATATATATGCATACATTTTAAGAGAATAGAGTCTATGGTTTCATACTGAAAAATCTTCTTTAAAACCGTATTTGATGATAATTTGTTTAAAAAAAAAAATTTTTTTTTAACCTTTAATTTTTTTTCCCTTGGGGTTGCTTTTTTTTTTTTTTTTTTTTTTAGTTCTTTAAATAAATTTTTTAAGCACATTCGGGAAATCAGGAAAAAGTATAATAATATCACGAGGAATCCAAAGTTCCTTAAAATTCCTGTTTACCAGATCAAGCTAGATAGAGACTTACATATGCAATTCCTTTCCGTAACTAAAACTTTGCAGAGTAAGGAAAGGATGTTTAAGCAGCGTAAACAAATTAATTGAAAGTTGAAGAGAAATTTAGATACCACCAGATGATATACCCATTGTTTAATTGGATATCTTGTTGTTGTTGGGCTTGCAGAACTACGCAAAGCATCATCAATTTTATGCTCTTCATGGATCGGATAAAGGCGCTATGAAGGAAACAGAAAAACTGCTGCGTCCGTTTTCACTCAATGACATCTGTGTTTGTATATTTAATTTCCTTTTTGTACCTTGCAGCGCTTGTGTAGGGTATATTAAGATTGTGTGGAGGGGTACAACACGCCGAAGACGTTAAGATCATTATTCCGATCGATTCACTACCGTTTTCTCAGCTTGTCTGTCCCTCTGTCCGTCTTCTTGTCATGTACAGACCCCAATTTTGAGATATTTGGATGAAATTTGGTACACTGATGTACTTTGACCGAAGGCCGGGCGGTACTGAAACTGGTTCGGATCGGAATACTTTTTCGACTACTTTCCGTGCAACGCCTTATTTTGAAAAGACCATATATGGACAACTGTAAGGTAGCGTAGGGTATTTAATGGCGGACCCTACTCGACTGGAGTGTTTTTACTCGTTTTAATTTCAAAAAATATTAAACATCAATTTAAAGGCTACATAATGCCTTCACATGGAAAAACGAGCATTAGCAGCCATAAACATGTGTTATTAAACAAGAACAAATGGCATTATTCGCGATCTGTTTTCAAATAAAGAATATTCATTTATTTTTGCATTTTATTTTTCAATATATTTATAAGAGAGAACTACTAACTATAACAACAACAAAAGCTTAAATTGCAAATGTCGTAGATGCAATATTCATTCACCTAATCCTGTTTAGTAAGTGACACAAACCAATGTTGCGACATATTCTTCCTAAAAGTTACGTTCTGATTAATATTATTATTGTGCTGGCTTAATGATATCGTTCCGTAATATTTTAGTTAGCAAGTTTCACAAGTTTAAACTTTTTAAGTTTTTTTGCAACCGTTTTGTTATAAATCACACTCTAAGAGAAATTTCTTGATGAAAATTCTTGTTTTGCACATTTAATTCTAAACAATTCGAAGAATGGATCGATCCAAACCATTTTCAATAGGGTCCATGCTTCGTCTGAAACATGTCAGTGGACCAAACTGCGTCAAAATATCTCAAACAATGCGGGTTGTAGGTTAAACACAAGAATACATGGGCAGGCGTCAGACAAATAGATGGACAGACGGACAGCCAAGGTTAGATCGAATCAGAAAACGATTCTGAGTCGATCGGAATAATCAAAAGTTGATCTATCTCAAATCCTTCTGGGTGTTATAAACGCCCGTACAAACTTAATATAGGCTTAACCACAAGCGGAGTAGGGACACTAGACAACGGTGAAAAGTGTATATTCATGTTGCAATGTTTTCTAACTTCATTCGAACCTTTTCGAAGAAGAACTTACCTTAAATCAAACTGCCACCCTATCAATTCAAATCCCTCAAAGAACAAAGTAGAGAATGGGCGATTCTTCGAAAAAAGTTAGCAATCAATGTATCCCAATGTTTCTGTGGTCTGCATATAAAAAAGTAGCAAGAGCTCGAAAGAAAATCGTAACACACAAAATCCAACTCCATTAATAGATGTGCTTAAATTATACCTGGAGAGAAGACAATTGCATTGTTGGTCTACTTTGACATGCTATGAACTTCAAGTCTTTGGCTGATATCTAACTATAAAAGACGGATCTTCCAAATTTCTTAAAAATATTTACCTTTCGCGGTTATTCTATCGTCATCCACTTAAATTAATTATTTGAAACGAAGTAGAGAATAAATTTTCTCAACAATTCCATTGACAGCGTTTGCAACATCATTAACAGATTGGTGAAAATTTTATGTCCTTCCCGCTTGTCTAAGTCAAACATGTTACATTGCCGACTTAATATATCAGCATTTCTTGAAATTGCGCAGCATTTTCTCTGTGATGATGTGAAGAATTTACGTTGTCCGAAAATATGGTATACATTTCTCATTTTTATTTAGGAAGTACATATAATAAATAGCAACTAAAGTAGCAATAAAAGGGCGTATACTTTCAGTTTAAATTTATATCTGATTCGATTAATTTGTTTGGCATACGGTTTGCGCTGCAAAATCGGCATCACAAGTGCATTAACCACTTCATCGTCAATTTTTCACTTTTCTCAATTTGTAAATTTTAAAGTAATAATGAAAAGTCATGACATTTTGAGGCTGGTGCTATCCAAAAACCATATGGGTCTGTCAGTAGAGTTGCCATATATATGTCAGGCCGAAGAATTATTGAATTATATTTTTTACACGATTTTGAAATAACACCGTTCACCAATGAGAGTAAATACATTTTTTTTAGACGAATTTTTTGTTCTAGCACTAACTTGATAGTATCTCACAGAAACTTATTGTATGCGGAATCGAAATACAATTGAGGGAATACTGTGATCAGAAGTCAGTTCGGTTTATGTCCACGCATTTGTTAGTGACTTGCACTCCTGCTTCTTGGCCGATAATAACTTACGAAATTCTTCATTTGAATGAGCGATAAATAGTTCCGAAAATGGTTTTTACTCCTAACCTCAATTTAAATTTTTGCGTGTTGTATGTACTTATGGAGTAAATTTTCACTGCAAACAAATTTTAATTTATTTTTTGTAATAAAAATGAATGATTTTTCTTTGGATTTGTAATACAGATTTAACCAGTACTTTTTTGCACGGTTTTTTAAAAAAATATATAGAGTTCTTCCATCCTACACGATTTTTTGAACTTGTGGAACACATTAAACGTACATACGACAATGGAATAAATTTACTATATGTCGCATGTATTTTTCACACAATTTTTTTCGCACGGATACCTAGGGAATGTATGTACCGGGCAAAAAAAGTTGGATATACTTACTTTGATTTGGAAATCTTTCTTTTTAACAAGACATCAGCTGAAGGCATAACATATTCGCATTGTCTCTATACCTTAAAAACATTGCACATTTTTCCACTCTTTTTTTAAATAACAAATTTTCGAATTTTGCCATTTGGGCTGATTAGATATTGTTTGCTTCAATCGTTTCCAGTTCAAAGTTATTTTGATTGGATTTCTCCGTTGACTAACAACTGCGACTCTTTAATCCTTTAGTTAACTGCCACTGCTATGCCTAGCAATCACTTGTAAATAACAGATAGAATTCATAGCAAAAGGATTAATGTTCGTTTATCTTATGTTTTGTAGAATGTATAATCCAGATATTTCGGCGAGGAAGAGATAAATACATACAAAAAATTCCGTTGCTATCTTATTCTAACCGTTTTTCTAATATTAAGCCAAAGTTGTGTCAGCATATACAACCAACATTTATCCATGTTTGTATATAACATGTTATATATATATATTATATATATATTTTATATATATATATATATTTGTTATATATATACATATATAAATATTTTAGCGTTAATGGCGACAACAGTGATGACGATATTGGTTCGTAGCGATGACGGCGACGGTGACGGTGGCGGTAGTGGTAGTGTCGCTGACAGAGAAAGCATTGTTATCATCAGCAATATTCTACTTTGTTAGCCAATTAATTGGAAAATGAAAACAAACTTAAGCACTTTGGCATGTTTTGAATTTTTTAAAGTCGATTAGTTTAGCTGATGCTGACACATGGATAATTGCCAAAGGATAACTGGTTACGTATAAAGATTTTAGATATATACATACATAGCGAACGTTTATATGTATATACATAAAATTTCAGAACTATTTTTCTGTGTGTTTTCGACAACTAACAAAACAACAACAAGAGCAACAGCAATAACAACAAGAACTGTGAATACTAATGCTCTTGAATTTAAATGAAACGTAATAATATGAACCGTATACCGAATGCGGATTCAATACAGAAACGATGGTTATTTTATGCTAATACCACAATGCTTAGTTGCATCAATTGGTTTTGGTCTTACATCGTCCTAAAGGCAATAACCGGTTGTTACCTAATTTTTTAAGATTGCTCTTTGTTTTTAACCAAACGAATCGAAGACTTTTCGAATACGTTTTACTGCATACAAGCACACGACAGTTGTGTATAATGCTTTCGTATTATAATCATTACAATTAATACTTACAGATGACCGGCCATTCTCCAGCGTGAATAAATCGAATATTGATAAAACCTCTCATGTAGAAGCCAGGCGATCAGTGAAAGCAGGCAGTCCGTGTTTGCAATAAAAGTTCGATAAATATGCAAATATGTTCGTTTGAATACAAATATCGTGTGAAATTTTAATACGAGCACATATGTATTGGTATATGTACGTCTACGTATATCGCACGTTTATGTATTTACATTCGTTCCTATATAGAACAATTGGGGGGAACACTGTTTTAACGGGCCTTCAACGCATACATATACACCGAAGCTAACAATATTAATGCACATATGCTGAATAAATACATACATACATGTATAAAGTATTTGTATACGCTTGCATTATTGCACGTGTATGTGGCTTTGTATGCATGTGTGTATGTGTGTGTTTATGTGTATTTTTATGTATATGTGTGTGCGTAAACAAAACCATACAAAAGCCTTTGGCTTTGCAATGTGGGTCCTCAAGCACACGCATATAACATTGATTGTAAACATATACACATATGTTTGCGGGAGTGCGTTCATACACACACACTTTCACACAAGCGCGCCGAGGCATTTATACATATACGATGCACATTTATAATATTTACCATGTTATGGCAACTTAATTCTCTGCATGTTTTTTCATGCGGAAAATTCATTTTAGTATAAAAATTTTTATTTTACATGTCCTTGGCTAGCGTGCACTCAAAAACACTTCCAAACACACACACACACACACACACACACACATACATACTTGCTTACATTCAAGCATAATACGCAACATTTATAATGCATTAATGCACCATGTGTTTGATTTTATAGCGTACATAAATTTTTTGTTGTTCTTTTCGGTTTCTTTTTTTTTTTTTTTTTTTTTCAAGTCCATTTTATCAGTACATTATTCAAAAGCTTAAATTTTATTTGAATGTGTGTGGGTACATATACTAGAGAAATGCTGCAGCTATGAATCGCTTATGGGCAGAATATTTGTGCGTGTGAAAACCCGAATTAAACGGCTCGTAAAATATCAGTAAAAATTTATATGACTTTCATTTGATACGTTTTTGGTCCGGTTTTTCAATTCAATTCATTTCTTTTTGTTTTTTGTTTTTGTGCTATCTGGTGCTCCTATTATTGTTAACTTTATTGGTATTGCCGCTTGCGGTCGTGGCGTTCCATTAGAATGTCAAATATGAGAATTTATATAGCATGTTAACCAACATTATTCAAAATTCATTAGATTATTTTTCCATTAAGTTGATTTCATAATTATTTATGAGGCAGACTTACAATGGATTTCACTGCACATTTTTGCCTTGAGTTAAGTAAGTAATTGAAATACTGAATGAGCTGCGCTACAGACCAAAGAAATTATTGTTTTATATACCGTAACGTAGAAATTGATTGATTTCAAAGAAAAGCATAGAGAGTAGATGTTCTAAAAAAAGATTCAGCAGCTATTCGGTTTAGTTTTTATTACTTAAACTGCGTTTCAAGAGTAGGAGAAGAGAACGCTTCTATATCTTGAATGACAGATTTTAAAATGAAGCATATTTTTAGGCAAAACAATGCATTGTCTTTAGATGAATTAATTACATTTTTTATTTCAATGCTATTTTACGGCCATCAAAGGGGGACATCATTGCTGGAAAAGAGAATAACAACACTCCTACGCAACAATTAGTAAACACAATAGTAAACATGATAAATTTGATTTGATTTGTTGTTTTATTACTTACTTTAAATACAAACTGAACAATTTTTGATAAAAAGCATAAAGAAAAAAAAGAAATAGGGAGAGAAAGAGTCTTAAGCTTATCTCAGCGAAAGAGAGAAAGACTTACTCAGTTTAGTTCACATGCCGAACACCTGCTATACACAAATGAAGCCGAGTTGTATTAGCACTCTTTTACTGGTCACGGCCAGGGTGCCGAGCACTTTATTCTAAACTCTTGCCATTTAAATATCCGAATTTTACACATTTTAATTATGTTGAGTAAACGGGCTTTCGCCCAGTAATTAATAATGCACTTGACGTATTAGCGACATAGCATAGCATAATAGTTGATACCGGCTTTCTTTGAGCAACGGCTGACATAACGGACGGCTTCAGCAAAAGTCGGAATCGACCACTGTACTCCTTGGAATATAACGGTTGTAAAAAACTTTATCACGCCGCTAAGACTCGCCGCAATTACTTGCATTAGCAATAAGGTGCATGAACAAAACTGTATCTACTTGTAGCGCCTTGAAATATGCTATAGATATTTCATAATCTATGTATTATACATGTTCTTAATGAGCGTCCTTAAAAGAAAATATTCTGCATTAGATGATTACGCTGGGAGTTCAGTGCCAGAAAAAACATAGTTTGTGGAAAACTTTGCTTTTCGTGCTTAATTTGATAAAATAGCAAAACCATCGTACGGTTGACATAATGAAACGAGAAAAATTGTAAGAACTTACTTACGTGAAAGAATGGTTATTATAAAAATAAAAAAATATTAAACAATAACAATGATGTGTGCACATCGCCCATTTTGTAAATCCCTATAATCGTTATACAAGCCCGGCACTGTTTCAATAATCTTAACATGCCGAATGAGGGGTTTATTTATTATTAAGTGACACAGATTATCGAAGTGTACAGGAATATGCAGTTGCAGTGGGTGCTAGCATTGGGAAAGTAAACCGCAGATATGTTTTATATATTTTGCTTATTATATCAAGTCGTTCCTCTACAGAAATTGCTCCCCTAATAAAGCTGGAAGGGCCCTTGCAACTTTCGTACTCTATTCCAGGATAGATTTTAAAAACAACGGAAGAATACTGGGGTGTAAGCATTTATGGAGTCTATGTAGTTTGAAAGAAAATCTATTTTGCCACAACTAGATTATCTCAAATGTTTATTCAAATCTCACACACAGAGAAGCATATTAAAATACATATTAACAGGCAATCACCAAAGGAAGAAGATGCTAAGAAAATATTACTTTTCCTAAACATAGGGATTGGTTGACCAGTAATCAAGAACAAGAAATATGATTTCACGATGACCAAGTTCATCTTCTTTTGCTTTTCAATTCAATTATAAATTTATTTCTTCAAATAGACTTTTTTTTCTTATGCCTTTCTCTGCGTATTTGCCGAAATAATTCATGTCTCATCATTACACAAACAAAAAAGTCTATTGGAAAATATATGAAAATTCAATCGCAATAATCGAACTGACTAGTAAAGTACATGCTTGTGAAAAGCAAACAAGTTAACTTCAAGTTAAGGGTCCCTGCCTGGTAAGCTTTCAGTTAAGATTATCATAACGACAACGTCCCTTAAAGTTCGATCGTAAATTGTCTCTTAACAAAGTCCCCATGTCAGGTTCGAATATGAACGAAAGAGACCTAAAGAATCGCCCACAATTCTTAAGAATCAATATAAAAATAACCCGAGACATGTAAATATGGTTAAAAACTGCAGATCTTCCAATATTCCTTGATCTATATTGCTTGCATATATTGTCTACGCGTTGTAATGCACAATATACGCAGTAGGCACCAAATCAAATATCATACAAATCGTATTAAAATGTTTCTTAAGTCCATCTTCTTCCAGATATCGTAGACGTTCCTTTTGTAAAATGTTTTCAAATCTTCTAGTAAAACAAAACTATATACATATATTGTTATTAGAATCATTTTACACTATGGCAGGTAGAAAAGTTGTATCACGCATGGCCGGCCGCCAACATTAAAATCTTCGGCACCCTATCCTTTCATTTATTGTCATAAAAAAGTGAATGGGATAAAATTTATGTTTCCGAACATTAAAAACGGGCGCAAACCATTCTTTTATTTGTTGTCATAAAAAAGTGAATGGGATAAAATTTATTTTTCCCAACATTAAAATCTTTGACACCTCATGCATGTATTTATTGTCATAGCAAAAGCGAAAGGGATAAAATTTATCTTTTTCCCTTTTACTTCACTAAAAGGTATTGTTAAGCAAAATTAATCTACCGCGTGGTGACGCCCACCATAATTAATTGAGAGTTAACATACTCAGCTTGCCGCAACTGCAACATTTATTTGATACCCATATCGTTGGTACTATTAAGAAAAAATTAAGTCAGCAAGTCGTGGTGTCCATCATATTTCTTTAAGGATTAACGCATTTTTAGGCGGACAATATATCTTCGTTTGAGGAACGTACAAAGTAGTTTTAAATATTTTGTCATTTTTACCTTATGATTAAAATGCCAAAAAAGTAAAAAAAAAAAATTTAATCATTTGTAATTTTGTGTGGGCCTCGCTAATTTTTCCCCTTTTTTCAAATAAATAAATAAAAAAACTTTCATCCTTCTATCTCTTATAATCTGTGAGTAATGAGCAAAAACCCATACGTTTTTGTTTACAAAAACGGAGTTGTGTTCACATTACACTGCCTGGCAGACATGATTTAATCAATTCGGAATTTCATGTTGATCACGGTTTCTGAAGCATCCTTTCAGATCTTGCCCACATTATGGCCCCCATCCGTTGCTTGACAATATTTAAAATTAACTTTAAGATGAATCAACAAAATGAGCTGACAATGGATTTTCAAACTATACTGAATTATCTGATTATTTTTCTAATCGTACTCATAAGTACGTGCAAATACACTAATTTTTTCATCGCTTTTGTAACACTCAGATACGCATAAGTAGCCAACTAAGTAAGAATCGCGATTATCAAGTGAGTGTTCGCCAATTCAAGTCTGGTCGCTGGTTGTGACTACAATGAGTGTTTAGTTCGTAAAGGTTAAGCATTTAGCGATCACAGCCATCCCTCTATCTCTTTCTCGTTACCCACTTCTTTCTGACACAAGTAGGAGACATCCCACGAGTGGTTGGCGAAATTAAAAAAAAAAAGAAAAAATAAAAGAATAACGTAAGGATCACGCTAAATATATTCGAAATCGACTGAATCCACACCCAACCGTTCGTTCTTTGTGTACCTTATTTGTTTTCACGACTAAGGCAATAAATGAAAGAGAAAAGTAAAAGTAAAGTCAAAGTAAAAAGACTTTCACTTTGCCGATAAACAATAACGAAAAATATTAATTTATTTTCATCAAATACAAGCATTACTAACAGTCTTAGGAATTTGAATAATTTTTCAAAAATCTTATAACCTGTGAGTCGTATGAATAGGTCCACAATTAACGAAAAAGAAAGTTTAGTTCTCATACATCGAGAAATCCAAAAGCACCGATGTCTAGTCTACGATGTTCAAAAACGATCCATTCATATCATTCACTCAAATCCTATTCACCCATTCGAACGTATGGCATTAACAAAAGTTGTCTACCTTGTTAGACATAAAACGTACAAACTATTTATTATTTACCTCCAGCGACGGGTGTCCAGTATTCGATTCAAAATAAATAAAGTTATCTTACTTTGTTTTTGTTTTTGTTTTCTTTCCACTGTATGGTCAAATGCATATTCAAATTCCAAATTTAAGTCTTGACAATCTTGCTTAGTGCATATAAAGTCTATATATATATATATATATATATACTGACCTGATAATGTATTCTGTACTTGGTATAGAGTTTGTACTATTTGCACACACAGCAGTCGCATGGGAGAATGCTACTCATAATGCTAGAAGAGATTTTACTTATATGCGAACCAATTGAATGCCGTTGTTGTTGCCGTTATTGCTTGGAGGACACTAAATGAATCTCAATTATTCGGTTACAGAGCTCAACTTAACTCTGTATACGTTTAACAGGTTGCTGGGGCTCTTGTATGCAAATACGCGCGCACACACGCATACATATTTAGATCTAGGCAATTATGTTGCCTCTTTGTTGTGTTAAAACACATTTGCCTCAAAAATATACACAACAACATATATGCATATGCGCCTTCACGTGTGAGTACGTAGTCTATGTACTTAGTTTTGCGTTAAGTTCCTTTATGTTGCAATTGTTTACATGTTTTTGTGCAAAGCGCAGGAGTTACAGTATTTTCACGCATATACATACAGAAACAATAGCACACACGTATACGTAGACATGTTGAACATGAAAAGCAATGTTATTGGACTTGGTTGATATCAGAGAGGCTTTTGTATTCGTAAAATTGAATTTGGATGACTTTAGACAGGGCAGAGTTTTGTTATTTTTGTTTTTTTTTTTTTTCTTTGTTCCGGAATTTTGATAAGCACTTCAGTACATACGCTCATGCATGTATATACGATCCATATGTGGGCAAAAGTGGTTGTAATTTTCCTCCTCTCCTTCAGTTTCTCGTGTACCATTATTTTCGTGTTAAACATTTCAAATACGTTACACTACAGGAAATGCATATTCATTTCTTTTATTTCAATTGCGTGTGTGTGTGTGTGTGTGTGTGTGTGTGTGCGTATGTTTGTATGCATAAACAATATAGGTTATCTTGCATGAATTTGTGTTAAAATTTTGCGTTGAATTAATGCAAAGAGCTATTATTTATGAACAACATAATTAAAAAGCTTGATACTCGAAGGCTTACTTGTCGTTAATTATTATTAACGAGAGTCAATATGTAGCGAATACTCGAAAATATACTAAAACAAAATTTTACAACCATGCAACGGATGTATTTCGCATATTCAAAATATTTCGCATTTGTAAAGGTCTTGGAATGTCCATCAATTTCTATTATTTTCCAAAGTATAAGCAAGGAATACATTGTAGCGCTCAACGAATGGGCCAAAACCTGCTAAATAATAAATTTATGCAATTTTCTCTATTTATAATGACTTAAGGACGACTCGAGCAGGTTAAGGTTAAACAATAGTGGTTTGTTTCAAAATTATTGAAAACGTGATACCGAGTTCAACGGCAGATGACTAATCTGTAGTAAGTAAAGTAGCAGAAAATAATTTGCTTAAACTATTTTTTTTTTTCAATAAAATCTTTGTGTATGTATTCACACAACAATTTCGCAATTTGGAAATCATTAGACCTAGAATACAATAAAAACAATACTATAGTGGGATACGGGCAACTATTAAAAATCCTACGTCTCTTTTTTTAATACGGTTATTTATATAACGACTTCTGAAAATAAAACTTTGGTTGGCTTTATACGGGGTGCGGTCGAAAAAGTCATCCGAGTCGAACCACTGTCAATAGCGTTCACCCATGGGCCAAACCATGTCCGCTGAACACAAGAAATCAACAGAGACAGACGGACAGACTACCGTATAATAAATTGTGAGTCTTTCTTAAGCCCCTTTGGATGTTGCACATATCCACACAAACACCAGACGCAATTTTAAAGCTTAATTATCTTTATCAAACCCCCTATGGAAACACAAGAGAGAGAAATTAATCCATCTCATTAATTCAAGTGACATTTAACCCGCAAACAACTTTAAATTTGTGCGACGGCTATCAAAATTCGCACTCTAAAAGCAAATATAAATTTATTAGTTGCCAATTAATTCTTCACTTATTCAATCACTGCAATGAAATCTAAACTGCACAGAAAATATAGTTAAATTATGCGTGTGTTTCGTAATATCTATGCATTTTTTTGATTTCACTTGAAATCAAAAGAAATTCCTTAAGTTCTCTTTGTTACTTGTTATAACCTACGCCTACCTAACCTACGCTTGTAATACAGAGTGCATTAGGATTGTGTGGATGTACGAAACACTTAGATGGACTTAAGATAAACCCATTTTCCATTATACTCTTCGATTCAGAATGATTTTCTGGATCGATTTTTATTTCTGTCTGTTCATGTACTTTCGGCTTTCACCCACAGGTCGCAATTTTTGAGATATTTTGAAAAAACTTGGCGCACGGACCTGTTGTGGCTCAACGAGCGAAACTTATTGAAATAAATTGGGTCGAGTCTCTATTACGGCCACGCTTCAGATAACGTGTTATTTTGAGAAAATATATATAATTAGTAAAACCATTTTGGAATGCAATTTTTCGAAACTAACATAACCGTACCCTCGAAAAGTGGGCCTTTGTATGGCTGGGTAGCGGTTGTGTAGATACCTTTCCAATACAGTAACGTTTCTACTTGTATGCGCCATTTTCCGGGACCGGAAGAGCAGACTCACCTGATCGCATCCTAGTGCCTATTTTCCGTTCATTTTCTATTAAAATTCTTATTCGACATCTTATCGTAGCATTCTATTTACACAGGATATTATTCACATTTTTTTAGTTACGCAAACAATTCTATTCAATTCATTTATCCACATTTCGATTTATATTTTAATGCAAATTAGTTATAACTGCCACTCCTTTTTTTCTTATCTTGTCTGTTGTCTGTCAGTGTTCTGCTCTCCAACTTTACTTAGCAAAAATTTTACCCGCCATGTTTGCAGTTCGCCGTCTTATTCAATACTCTTTTTTTTATCTAAAATTTCTTCCTCAAAACCTCGGTATATGTGTTCACTTGAAAAAAAAAAAAACTACCATGTGGGACCAAACCAAGGATTCAAATTTGATCCTCACACAAAAAGTGTTATTTTCGATAATTCCTCGTGAAAAGGTGCTCAACGACAGTAATTCTATAAAAAAATTAAAGTATCAAACTTGCACCAAGTGCCACCACGCGATCACCATGACACATAAGCATTCTCATGAAAAATTGACTTTTATATCGATACAAAATAATCATTTGATATAAAACTCGATTGAGAGAAATTTGTGTCAGATAGGTCCACTCTTTGGATCCTATCATATGTAAGGGTTCTCATGAAAAGTGAATCTTTACATGGCAACAAAAGTATGAATAGGAGCATAATGCAATGGTTAACAACAAAACTAAATTTGTCATATTTGGATCATGTCAGTTGGGGCACCCCCAAGACTTTATAAATAGTATGAAATGTTTACATAAAAATACGGTATAGTTTTTGTGTCGTATCACGAAAGTTAATGAATGGTTGAATTAGATGAAGCGATGTAGGGTGCTTAAACGTCGGCTTTGCCCAATTGTAATACTGTTGTTTTGTTTTTGATGTGTTAAGAACTTTAAGAGGAATCAAGTAAGCGAGCAAGATAAACTTTGGCAATATCGGCTGTCAATTTTGCGCTCATCATAATTATATATAATCCTTAGTTTAAATTTCTCGTTAGTGAACGCAAAAACTTTCCATAAATTTATTGCTAAGCAGTTTTAGTCTATATATTGATCGCTGAAAAATATCAACTATTGATTGATTAACTTTTTAAAACGTTTGCATTTGCAAAGACAAAATATTTCGCACCTATGAAATATGAAACTCTGTTATAAAGCGATCTCAAAATCTTTTCCATTATACTTTTAAATATTCGCTATATATTATTTAAGTATCTATTTATCCGGATCGCGAATTTCAAGGCTTTTAATTTATATGTACGTACAAAAAATAGCTCTTCGCTTGCATTCAACTCCAAATTCGTGCACATTGAGCTACACATTTTACAGACACGCGCACACGCGCACACAAACACACACAAGCATGAGAAACCCTAGAGCAAATTTCATTATAAAAGGTACACATTTTCAATGAATATGAACTTGTGAGTGATTTTAGCCATATCTGCGTGCATAGCTGTCAGTCTGTTCGTTTAATCTCCATTACATCATTAGAATGCAAAAATTGGATAAGAAAGCTTAAGCCTACGCTTTTAACTGCAGACTGTCAAATTTCTCTCGAAACAAGATTTAATCTGCTTGCATGTATGCTGCAAATAGGTGAAAAAATGTAATCCAATCCAAGTTTATAAAAGATTGAAATTTAAAAATTTAGTTTAATTATTTGCAATAGCCATCTGAAAGCCCAGTTAAAAAATAAGTCCGGACGGTAATTTATTAAGTCTTTAATCAAAACTGTTTGGGTATCGAAGCCGGCTTCAGTGAACTTATAATATTTTTCACCTGTTTTGATAACAAACGTAATAACATCTCTGTTTATAGTAAATATAGGTACATTATTAGATTTATATCCGTAGAGTCATTAATTTATTTATACACATATGCATATGCACAACGAAAATAACAAACAAACACATTTCTAGGTTGCATAAATATTTTTGTACATTCTTATAGAATGAATTATAGACAGGATTAATAATTAGCTAAGCTTTAAAATATACATACACATACATATATATATATATATATATATATATAATATATATATTGCTTAATTAATTATACGTAGAAGTATTTACATATAAGCAAATATGTTTTATTTTAAAGCAGATGTGAACACAAATGCATGCACTACATGCATCCATATATATGTAGAAATAATTGCTTATAAGATGTACGAGTATGTCTAGTTGTTTGATAAGATTAAAGAGAAAAACGATTATCGTTGATGATGTATGACTGAGTGAAAGAAATAATTACTGTTATACGCAATATACGTCGCCTTAGTTATCGTAAAATCATATATATATGCACACATATACATACATATTATATATACACACGTATATATAAGTATATATACACTCATACACTTATATATACACATATATAGTATTTTCACATATGCATATCAGTATATATGTACATACAAAAGGTATGCATTTAATTTCCTCTCCTTTAAGAATTTATAAATAGAAAGGAATTAAATCAAAATCGAAAAAGCTATTAAAGTGAAAGAAATAAAAATCAGTTCAATTACATTGTTTGCTTTCATGACCCTGAAACGGAAAGCAAAAGAGTTCTTCCACCACATTTCATCACAACACTTGTATACACATACATATTATATTTGTTTACACACGATAGTAACCTTAAGCAACAAGAGCAAATGGTCGCAATATAATAGTGACTGAACGAATGAATGAATGACTGACTGCCTCTCACATCTAGCCAATGAAGTTATCTCCGTTTGTAATGGTTTTGAAGTCCTTGTGCACAAATTACTGATATATGCTTGTTATTGCGGCCATGATGAAAGGCGAAATCACAGACATAATAGCCTCAAGACAATAAATATATGTATGAAAACATATAAACATACATTCACACGGTATACATTCCATTCCTTTGCCATTTCCGCACGTAGAAAATAAAAATTATTTTTCCTTCTACGTATGCTTTTAAAAAGGATGCAAAATGTCATGAAAACAATACGTATCTGTTACAGAATCTGCTCTCGCATACGAAACGGCATACATAACTTTATAAACGGAAGGAGAATATTGGAAAAAAGGACGATTTGGACCGAATATTCTGCATGCCAATGCTAATATTATTGATATCGTATCATATGCAAGCATATAGAGAGAGAATTTATATATATATCTGCCTTACCCGGAATATGCAGATTTTATCCGGATTGCTTCGTGCCTTCTAAAAAATGATGGCATGTTACTTTGCTCTTACGGTATTCATGCCCTTACGACTATGAAATATTCAAAATACTGTTTACACCACTACGCTCTTCTTTTGTTTTTCGTCTTCCCAAGCAAACTAAAATTTCATACACTTATTTATATAACACAAGAGATATGACTTCATTTCAACCAAAAAAAAAAAAAAAACGCACGCGCCTTTGATTGATCTCCTTTCAAGATAAATGGCTTCAATCAGCTTCCAAGGATCTCAATTTTATAATCTGTAGAAAACGGCTTCAAAGTTTTCTTGAATGACTCGACTAAGAAGCGATATTAATTTCGATCGAAATATTGATATTGAGTAACGTATTCAAATAACGATCGAGTACAAATCGAGTATAGTTTTTATTCACTTCCAAATTTTTCGCATCCGTAGATTATAGCAAACCCGTAAATCTGTATACGTAATGTTGTCATTTAAACGATTCGCTCGCTTATGAGTAGACATATATAGAGAAATTCGATATTTCAATACCGGCCGCATTAATTCGATTGTCAAAAGTACTTTTTAGATGTTACTGACGGGATTCGTAAGTGAATATACTTTCTGACATCAACCATTGCTGGTAAGATATTCTTATAGACTATGTGATTGTATGCATATATTGTTTCTCGTTTTCCATGGAAATTATTATTCCTTTATCCATGCATACAAATATGTGTATAAGGAAATTGTTATGAGAGAAAGGGGATCATTGCTCATTAAAGGCAATCGATTTTTTTATCGTAACAGCCTTTCAATTTGTAAACTCAAAAACATTGTATGTTCTAAAAAAAAAAAAAAAAAGCACACATGCAAATGATATTTCAGACGGCCAAAGGATATTGTTATTTTATTAGGAAAAAAATCTTATAATAATCGCTTAATGAATATAAAAAATATATATTCAAATAGAACGATCAATTTTAAGATTAATACTATAGTGTTGAAAAATGAAAAATGGCCTTCGCCATAATTGCGTCCTACCATTTAGGGAGAAAATGCTCTACCCTATCATTGAAACATAGACACCAACACGTTTCTATAAATCTAGCTGGCCGATTGAAATCTCTTTGATAGCTTAGAAGTCAGGCAAACTCGCCACAGAAAAGGCAATAATGATGAAATGCGGCGACCGAATGCAGTCTGACTTGATTAGAATTTATTCACATCACTTAATATCGCAAAAACGATGATGGCAGAAATTTCAGTGACATTAGTGCGACGAATCGTGTATTACATTACGCAATCATTTGCCTTTAACAAGCTATGCTCTCCCAAAGAGTAAATACAGAACAGGCGAACGAAACAATTGATTGCAAAATAAACGTAATGTTGCATTTAAAATTCTATGATATAGGCGGAGGGAGGAAGTGGACCTAATACTTTATAAATTCAAATTAGACAAAACGCACACACATATTGTAAGAAAATTTATCTAATGAAACTCGAGAATGAAAATCATAACCTTAAATTTTATTAGGAATCGTAACAGAGTTGATGTAGCTAGTAATAGAGTTGCCATAACTAATACTTTTAATCTGATATTTGTGGCAAATGCAACACTGCAGAGTCAGCTGAGCATCTAATTTTTGAATCCACAATCGTTAACATCTTCAGACAACCTTTCTCCTTTTTTAATTCATACAATAACTTATATGAAATTTTCCCTGCTAGCAATTGTACACATCTCGAAACAGCTGACTGCCTTTACCAAATCTGCTGGCTTTTCCTTTTAACTCTTTTCCTCCAACTATACATAAATTCGTTCTTCGGGGAAATTTATATGGAATGTGACAGTACTGTAGTGACTACCGGTGCATCTTTGTCACTGAACAAATCAGAAAAATCATCAGAAAAATTTCTACATTTCACTGGTTACTGGTGTACAGGCCTCTCAATTTGAAGGCCTTATCCATTATTCTTTTACCACCCAAAGAAAAAAAAAACGCAGATATTCGCGAATGAAAATCCTAACCTTAAATTTTACTGGGAATTGTAACAGAGTTGACTCAGCTGGTAATAGAATTGTCATGACTTATAATTTTAACGAAAATTATAATTTGACAAATTTAACTTCTACCCTGTGGTTTTTATATATTATTAGGTGCTTGCATGTAATTTGGCCATTTTTTCACATAAAAAAGTCTTTTACTCAGGAAAATTGAGGCACCATAAAAAAACCATTATTTCCATAATTTTCTAAAATAGTTTCGCACATCGGGAGCACAATATTGGTTTGGCAGCTACCCAATCATCGATCCATTTTCACACTTCTTCAGCATTTCGAAACCGCGTGCCAGCCAAGCCATACTGCATCGATCTGAGCAAGTGGTAAACAGAACGCGCACTATCTGGTGAGTATGCTGGGTGCGGCAGAGCTTCCCATTCGAACTACAACAGTGTATCACTGGCAACTTTTGCACCGTACGGCCGAGTGTTGTCATGGAAGAGGATGATCTTCGGTCTCATCGTTCAATTTGTTCAATTGTGATGAGTAGACATCTGCAGTAACTGTTGCATTCAGTTTTAGCAGTTCGTAATACGCTACACAATGTATGTCTCATCATGCACGGCATAGCAAAACTTTATAGCCATTAGTATTCCGCTTCGGTGTCAATGTGGACAGCTCCCCTCGACTATACCATGACTGTTTGAGATTGCCGTAGTAGATTCACTTTCCATCGCCAGTCAAATTGCGCCACAAAAAAATTTTCTTCTTCTGTCTGGCAAGTAGTGTAACTGCGATGTTGGAACGGCTCGTAATAGCATTTTCAGTTAATTCGTATGGTAACCACTTTACCGCATGTAAACGTCTAGAGTTGATTCATCAGCTGCCAAGCTGTTCGAAAGTTCTTTGGAGATTCGTCCAATAAGTTTTGCACTTCATTGTCTACGAACTCTTTTGGCAGCAGTTGAAACCAAAACCAAAAATTGGGATATGATGAAGCAGCGTGGCTATAAGCTACAAGAAGTATTTTACGGGCTTCCTCCCCAGGTTTTTCAAGTCAAACAACAAAACTAATGAATGTCGAAAATGCAATTTTAAGTTTTCCATGATTAGCGTGCATTAGCACTGCACAACTCAATTACATTAAATGGAAAAATGGATTTTATTTAGATAAAGGTCACAATCATCGCATTTAATCGTTATGTATATTGATAAATTTCACCAATGGATGCTGCCAATCAATCAATACTTGCAAGCATCCAATAATTATTTATCTAATGAGGAAAATTTTAAGTACAATCATACATTACTTGGTCTAAATAATAATAGCAGAACTCACCATAATTAATCCCAAGCAAGCATATCTCGTACATGGACGTATTCTTCTAAGGCTATCGAAATTTTTTATTACAGTGTATTAACTATTTTAATCTCGCATAATCGATAACTAGAATCGATTGGTTTTTGATGAATTTTGTACAGATGTGCATACGTGCGTGAGCACACAGTATCAACGCAAGCTGAAAGTGCACCTGTTAAACTAACGATTACAGATGCTGATAGAACTTTGTGTGCAACAAAAAAATGTACATTCGAATATCGTCCAATTGTCAAAAAGTTTGGTTTTCACCTTTAATCTCTTTTTCTTGATTACGACTTGCACTCTTTGTTTGAAACCTTATATGTAGAGATATATGCTGAACTTTTTCTGCCTCTTATAACCACCAAAAATATTCATTAAGCATCTAATAAGCTATATATATACATATATTTATATATATATATAACTATGTATACGTTCGAGCAATCGTATTTTCTTGTGGCCTTGAAAGGCGCATAAATTAAGTTTCTTAATTGAAACCATGCTTATATATATAATACTTACTTAATAGCTATCGATCCAGTTTGAAAATGAGTGCAATCAACGAAAGCAAATGTTAAGCTAAAGTGTGGAACAAATATTTAACAAGAACGCCCGAAAACTCAGTGCGAGAGAGCTCGCAATAGATATATTGGTTAGCTACAGCTAACATGTTACTATGTATAACCAACATGGAAAATGTGGCACATACTAATTGATTTGTTTTGTGCGCTAATAATAATCTTGAGATTCCGGGCTGATTAAATGATATCCAGCCAAGCGTCAGCCCATTAGAAAAATCACGATTGCAAAAATTACAATAGAAAGCCGAAACAAGATGCTTCTATCTACAACAACACAGACACGCTTCCAATTAAATGATATACATATGAAAGACACATCGGAAGGTGAATATTGAATAGAGTGAACATTAAACTTTAT
Source organism: Glossina austeni (assembly GCA_000688735.1). Lineage (NCBI taxonomy): Eukaryota > Metazoa > Arthropoda > Insecta > Diptera > Glossinidae > Glossina > Glossina austeni. The sequence goes on along the minus strand of KK502492.1, from coordinate 552,553 downwards.
TTGTCGTTCTTCAAAATTCGTGCAACGAATTGAGCGATTATCTAAATCAGAAAAGTTTACCGACAATTTATATACACTAGAAACTAGATACGTATATATATGGTTTTCTGTTTGCGCGAAAATCTGTAATGTACTGCCATCCAAGCGTCAAAAATGATTTAGTGATGTCTAATAATGGACTTTGGCTATCTATCCCAATGTCATACATAAACTCTTATTGTAATGCAATTAAGTATCGAATGTTTAAATATTAATTTGCGTACCTCTGATCCATATAAACAGTTAGTTACATAATAGAAACCATAACACTAAGGCGCCGTGTCCCAAGACAAGTCAATGGCTAGGTTTGAAGCGTTCAAGGGTCGGTTCAAGGGAGCGTGAGCCCTGTTTTTTAAATTCTCCAGTGTTTCAAGTGCTTTTCTAAACGTCGAGAATTCTAAAAGTGCCACTTGTGTGCAGACCCAGTTATGACTCTTACTTCTCATCAGAAGATCTCAAATCATAAGAAAGGTCTGTCGACGTTCTTAACTATTAAAAGTCAACCTCCGACATTTCCAATGAATTTTTCCACCAATTTGTATACCACCGTTAATAAGGATTAATCGCTTTGTCAATTTTAGCCGACAATTTCATTTGCGCCTTTCCAAAAACTGGGCAGTCTTTATAGCCAACATCTTGAAATATTTTCTAAATCACTCTTCTATACTAATCATCTTCGCTGCCATGCCAATGGCATGCTGTTTGTAACAATATTTAAATATTATATTTTCACATTGAATTACATCACCAACCCTCTGCGCTTGCCTGAAATATGCCTGTATCTCGTGCTAAAACCTCATCATCCAATAGTAATTCCATTTGCTATAGAAATAGTCACACAATAAGTGTTTTCATTAAAAGTTTTCGGTCTTGACAGTCTATTAAGAAATGCAGTTTATGAAAAAACTTTAATATTTTCAATAGCAAGATAAGTTGACTCGAAAAGTATCGTGTAACTTATATTCTAGAAGGGAATCTAAAATTCGGCTTAAACTTCCCTTGCATTCACTTTTGCATCGCATCAATTCTAACATTTCACATTTCATATCGTGCGGCCATCGATGATCGTTAAAGGCAATCGACCGTAAATCAATGTTTCCACACAAGTAAACAAAAGTTCACATGGAGTATACTCAGATATGTACATACATCGCCAATATCTATCAAAGTGTAGACGCCAACGTTTTTTTTTTGTTATTGCATTTTTTGTTTTTTTTTTTTTTTAACTCTCTACAGTATAGAAAGAGGGAATAACTTTTAGAATATTGCAAAAGAGTCTTCAAATGCAATATAACCGCATTTACCCACATACACAGCAACAGCTCTATGAACATTGCAATATGCAATGCGTCCACGTTTATGTTTTTATTCTTTAGTGGGGAAATGCTAATATAAACGTATAATTCGGTATTATGCAATTTATGGACATATTAATTTCAATTGAAAGACTACACAGATGCATGCGTGAAATTCATAAACATGCACACAATTCACACAACATTAAATATAAACGGTATATGAATACAGATATGCGATGCAATTTATCCGTAATATTTCATATATGTTACTAAAAAGTATTGAGCCTTTCACTGATGGCATGGCTAACATTTTAAATGTTAATGTGTTGAGAAGGCGTGGTCAACTTAAGCTACTGTTTGGCATAGGAACTCCTTGTATTCCAATTTGTGATTTTATGGATTGAAGTCAACTGTTCGATAAGAGAAGAAGTGTTGCGTATGCTGGAAATGCAATTTGCTGGATGTAAGGCAAAAGCCTAAAAGTTAATTAATTTTCTATCATTGCGGAAATTTTGACTCTTTAAATGCTTCTCAATATTCGAGAAAAGCCAACATTGCTAAGGAGCTAAAATATCTCCAGCAAATGTCAACAACACACGTTGCAACTTTGAACACGTAGAGTGACTTATCTACAGAACAATTGATATCTCTGGTAGGATCCACATAATCTGATTTAAACGAATCTATTATTGTGTGAATTGCTTATCAGGCTATCGAACTCAAGCCTAAAGCGACCTCATCCCATTTCTAAAGAGAGCTTTGTTTCCGAGATCATAGTAATGGGATCTAAAGAGCGTTATGAGCTGTTGTCGCTACATTCCATGACAACCTGAAATCTATTCTATCGCATTTTGGACTTATTGTAGCTTCTGTGTATCGTCCTGATAAGGTAAATAAAATTTGAAAAAACAAACCGAATTGAATTAAAGAAGTTTTAATGCGTTCATTGTAGAACGTAAAATGCCTGCCACTTTTAGTCTATAATTTGTTCACAGTTCCACAGAGCGTTGCAACTAACATTATGATAGCTTTAAAAGCGCTTATCAGAAAATGTCAGAAACAAATGCAGAAGAAACAAAAGCATTGTGTTACCGCATCCTTATCCATTGTCGATAAATGTATTCTCATAGTTTGCCTTCAAAGGCTCTATACTTTTTAAGTTTATTATTCGCAATACGCATAGCTTTATGTAGATGTTTGCTTGTATTTTGAATAAAATAATGACAAACGAAAATATTTTTCAGAAAAATTACTTTCGATTTCTATTGAAAGCAATTTTATTAAAATGCAATTAAAATTATTAAAAATTTTGCATCGATTTTTTTCAAAGCCTTTAAAGGAGAATGTTCATGACATTAACACTGATAGTTGCTAGTGTCTAAAGCTAGTTTGATTGCAATCAGTATATGCTTGAAATACACTAAGAATATGCTTAGTGATATTAAAAGCATTCACTAAGATAATCATCAAAAAGGTTAGCAAAAAAAAAAAAAAATTTGTTGTTTCCCAAAATTAACTGATGCGTAAGGGACGTTGTTACCAAAAGTATAAAACAAGTGAAAACTTATGTCATAAATTCTATATATGTTCATGAAAAAGAAAAGTCCTTCAGAATGTATACCATTTCATTTATAATTGCACCAGAGAGATATGGAAGCAGTTTGTATGTTCGTACATATATCCTCATACATGAGGATACAATCTATATATGGTGCTATAAAGTTTGTAACCCATTTCCGGTTGCATAGAAATTCCTTTATTTGAATGAGTTCATTTCGGTTTATTTGCGACTGTCACGCTCACTTTTTCTGTCTTTGTTCTTCTCTCTCTCTCTCTGTCTCTCTCTTTCACACTCTTTCTTATTTCCTCATCATAGATGTGCTCATAAATCTTTGCCATGGATGATTTTACATTTGCCGGCCAATCTACGAAAATTTTGGATTTTTAAATGAAAATTTATATTATCGTAAAATTGTTCCACATAAAAGCATGCAGAGATATCCAAGCGTATATGTGGCTACTATGCGAATAGTTACGGTTACGGTTGTATGTGCTTATATTTTGTTATGGTTTCATATCTCTTATTGCATACATAAATTTTCATGTACAACATTTTACTTACTAAACATTTTACTCCATTTCTACTTGAAACAATTTTCTATTCTTCTCCCACAAAAAAAGCAAACAAAAAAACTATACAGAAATGCAGACCTTTTAACTTTTTCAAAGAGAAATCTTTGCCGGCTTAAAGCGAATTTTTCAATACCCATCATCATCAATGCAGTTCTCGGCGTACAGATACTGTAGACAAAATACAAAAATAACCTCCGCGTAGTCCAATAATGTAAACAATCATATGTAAAAAAAACACTGGAATCATCTTTTTCGACAAGTATTAGCTGGACATGGAATTGAACACATGTTATATTGTACACCATTTTATATACATTTAGATTTGGATTCAGATTCTCAAAAATCTTACATAGAGATAGTTTTGACTAAACTAAGTTAATTGAGCTCTGCACATCTGCCCGATTGCCCAACGTTTAAGCGCAATAGCTATATAAATCCTACCACGAATCTATAAAGTAAATGTTCCTAAAATTCTAGCTATGCTCGCTCGCTCCCCGGGGACGCAAACTCTCCGTAGAAAAGCCATCGAGAATATCGGAAAGTATCAGATTTCTAGCTAGCAGACTTCTTTGTCATGCAGTCAGCTGTTATGAAGCTTCAAGGTTCACTTTTTAACAGGTTTGTGAGCTTCCTTCGTCCAGAGAAGTAGAAGTGTAGCTGAGATCACAACATTGCTATATCACGATTCCTCTTTAGACGTTTGAAAATTCCAAACTAAACAATCCAAAGTATGGATAATCCGACTGAAAACATGACTTTTGGCAGGTAGGATAGGCGCGAAGGGTAGTCCCATTTGTGGAAAACACAGATGTTAAGTCCCCAAGGAGACTCGTTTAATTGTTTTTTCTTACTCGAATATCTAATTGAGTCTGCCTCTAGAAACAAACCATTAATATGGAAGACTTGAACGGACTTAACTATACAATGGACATTTCATCAAAGGCCCATCCGCGTAGAATAATTGCAAATTTAATGTTTGCAGAAAGTCTTTAGGGAAGTGTGATGGAAACTTCGGACCTGGGGTTACTTCAAAATTGCGATGGCATAAAGTGTTGTTGATGCGCCTTATATTTATTCATATGTCGTCGTATATCATGGACTTAGATATACGCGAGCAGGTACCGATGTCTCGCGACATTTCTCTCTGCCTATCCACCGCGCCTTGACCAGAGAGTGGTAAGATTCTTATTAATGGCTTCATTTTGGCCATGCGGGTGAAACTCCAATCCGTGTGGAGTATCGAGAGAAACGTACATTGCAGACAATCACGGCAGAAGAAGATAGAAACCTGCCACTTCTTTAAACTAAATGCCGAAATGGATCTGGGTCATCTACAAATCAAGCCAAAAAACGTCGCGTTTTTAAAACACGGGCCCGTAAAAACTGAGATTGTTAGATAAAAATTCCTGTGTAAAGAATGTGCTCTAAGTTAATAAGCATCCAACACCGGAGAAGTTTGAAGATAAACGGGCCGAAAAATACTATGCAGTGTCATTCAAAAGAGCTTTTAATCCGTTTTACATGCTTTCTTGTTAAATGTTATGTGACTTAACTGCTGACAGCTGACTTAACCTAAAACACTAAGCTATACATTTCTAACAAGAAGAGGGCTTGACTTTCTTCCTGCTTTCTGCTTTTCTCTTGGCTTTCTTCGCTTCATGCTTTTTCCTGCTCGTCGTATTTTTATATGGACCCCCTTGTGACTTTCTCAGGCAGACGAACAACATTATTGATAAGATATTTTATAATATTTCCTCAGCTGATCTCCATAACTGCCATTAAAAATTACCAATTTAATATAACTCACCATTAGTAGGTCTATAGAAAATAATTGTTGGTCAAAAAAATTCAAGATTTTTACTCCTTATTTCAGAATAACGGAAATTCATGGATATGTGGCAATAGTCAAGTTGGCATTAGTTCAAAGAAGGCAACAAATTTAATACTCTTCAAATTATTGCGGTTTACAAATCAAAGTTATTTTTGCTTTAACGTACTATTTGTAAATCCTGAAATTGATTGCATTCAATATAATGCATAATAATATAAATTCCAAGTTCAGTTAAGGATTGCAAGAATTTTTTCAAGTTCTCTCTGGTGCACATATTTAGCATACTCTTAACTTATGACTAAATCAGATATGTTTATATCCATCATCGAAGGATGAGGGGTATGTTCGTTTTGTCAAAACGTTTGCAATGCCCAGAAGGAAGTATCAGATATCCCACAAAGTATATACATTCTTGATCAGCATCAATTTCCAAACCGATTTAAGAATGTCCGTCTGTCCGTCAAAAGTGAAGCTAGCGACTTCAAGTTTTACCGTAAAACTGGAAGTTCTTCCACGCAGATTGGTATTGAAAATAGGCCAAATCGATGAAAAGACACGCCCACAGCGTCATGTAATTTGAGAACACCTCTCTAAGGCGCGGAAACATGCTTCGAAAACCCGATAAAGTAGATGAATTCTTTGCCAATTTCAAATTTGGAATGCACCTGTTCGTCTGTTCATCTGTTCCTCTGTGGATCCGTTCGTCTGTCCATCTGTCAGGCTGTGTAACAGTGTAGCATTAGAGAACTAAAATATTGCCAACAAGTTTGCAAAAGAATTTGGAAATGACAAGGACACGCCCAGAACGCCCGCATGCCAACTTTTATTTGGAAAAATTAAGCCGTGCCCACTTCAGTTTATAAAGCATGAATATTTAGTTCCTTTATTTTTTTTGTTATCCCTTTTTAGGATAACGATGATGGGTATAAAAGATTCAGTTATGACCGAATATAATTATCTTACCTGCTATTTTTTGTTTGTTTTTTTCTTCTTTTAATTAAATGAAAAAGCAAATAAAATTTCTTCTGTTGAGGTAATCTTATGTTGAGTTTCTTAAGCTTACGATTATCAATTAAAAACAAAAAAGTAAATTTGCATCAAAAGTTAACCTCAAACAGTCAGAATGTTATGAAGACGCTCAAACTGCTGGTTGCACAAGACGCCCTTATTCTTTCGCCAACAATCTGAATCTTTAGGAAAATTCCGGCTCATACATACATTGCAATCTATAAACCATAAGGGATTGTGGCCAATAACCGTCATTACATATCAGCGCAGTCCCCAATGCATTTACCATATGAACGAATTGGCATCAATAACAATTGATTATTGGCTTAAAGTTCATATAGCCCATCGATTGTGGACTCTTCTCTACGGACAATAACTGTCAGTGTTCGTATGTGTTCTATCATATGTTAGACATTTGAGTCAAATAATTGTTAGCGTTTGTACGGCATAACAAATATTAAAAATTTGAATTGAATACGTCAGACGAAGCACATACTGCAGTCAGTTGGATAATGCTTTGAAAAATATGTAGCAATAATAAATATTCCTGCAGTATGTATAAAATGAATTGAATATGAAAGAATAATAAATTAAACCACTGAATAGAAAGAGAGAAAAGTGTTAGGATTTACTCGTTGCATAATATTTGCGAAGCAGATTTATATATAAGGGAGACAATGGTTTTTAACATCCCCTACAAAGCTATAGTATAGCGAGTATTGAGCGGATTTCATGGCTATAGGCAGAAGACTACGTTTATCATTAGATACAAGATGGAGTTTTCATGCTTAGATCGTATGGAAAATAAAAATATTGATTTCCAGTCAATAAGTTCTTCAACATTATCTCGCCCGAAATGCTTTCAGTGTAAAATGTTAAATTTATACCCTAGACCAGATGAGTGGCCAATTTTTTTCATCCATGGGCCAATTTTAATTTTCATAAAGCAAAATCCAACTATTTTTAAAAATGCGGCATTCTGGACTAGTCTTCTTTCCTTTTAAATCGCGCATTTTATGATCTAATAAACAGAGAAAAAATACTTAAGCACACTTCACATTTGATAGCTGGACAGCTAAGACGGTAGATACAATTTGTTTGCAACATTGCTGTGTCCGAGCGCATTGAGTTATTCGATGGGGATGCGACCCGCTGGCCGGCGGTACCACTGTCCACCCTAGCCCATTTCAAAGCAGATGTAAGCAACACCAGCAAGGACGTGAGACATTATTCCAAAATTTGTTTACCTGAGCCATTATCTATATAGATTAAAGTGGGCCTGCCTATCTGTTAGTTTCTCCGTCTCTCCGTCCATATCCTTCTTGTATGCAAACTACCGGTTTTTTTAATATTAGTTATATTGACGAGCTTTGGCGCTAAGGCGAGCGCTATTGAAAATGGATTGAATCGAACGACCTTTGTAGCTATCCCCCACGTAATGCCTTATTTTGAAAATTGCAGTTTCAAAAATCTCTCTACAAAAATCTCTGAGTAATTATATTTCGGCGCACCAAGTTGAAGTGAAAAATTTCAATCAGGTGAGGCAGCTTTCTAAAGCCGTAATAACCGTTCCTACTAAAACTGAATCTTCCTGTTTTGAATTTATTTTGGTGAAAATTTGTTCATAATAATAATCTGACCTGAAAGTGATAATAATAAATGCAGAGCACAAAAGCCTATCTTTCGAGCCCTACCTCGCATAAGGTTACTCACGAATAATAGATCCTCATACATGGCCTAGCCCTATTTGTTATGAGAAGTAACTCTTAATGTCCGACCAGGCTTCATTTTGAAAATGTCGTTTAATGAAAAAATTTTCTATTCTTCATATTTCAACTGGTGAAAAATAATATTTTGGCTTGTTTTATAAATGTGAAAAATTTGGACGGGACAGAACCATCTTTGGAACCCGCTCCTATGTAAAAGGTTTTATAAGAGGTAAGCTTTTATATGATAATGAGGTTCGAATTGGTACAAAATGACGGCTTGAACATAAATTTACTAGCACGAGTTTAAGTCACGTTGGCGTGTTTTTCAAGGCTTCCATGACAACGGCAAAATGCTCAAATTTTTTGCTTTTTAGAACGAAAATGGCGATTGAGAGAAATGAGGCCACATAGGTGTATTTACGCCTTCCCGTGCAAGAATTCCCATAAGAAAATAAAGCTTTATATGGCAACAAGGCACAAGTTTTCATATCTTATGCCAAAAGAAAATAAAGGCGGGGTAATAAATAATCGGCTTTCCCTCGCTATAACATTTTAACTTCTCTCAACTATAAATTTCTGCAGTTTCTATATCTATAGTCAAAAAACGAATGTTGCAGCCCTAGATATTTTTGAACTTATTATAGAAACATGCAACTTTTTTAATAGAATCGTTGCATTTACCTTCCGGAGCGTACGCATTGGTCTTCTTCTCTTCCTCTCTTCTTATCTTTTTACATTAGCGAGCGAGTATTGCAAACGTGTTTTCAATAATGACCGCTGGGAAGAAATTATATTAAATTTTAATTTTTTTATATAAAAAAGGCTAGACAGAGGAGCGAATATACTTTAGGCCGTCAAATTAATGTTGCTTCAGTTTTCTACTCGAGATCAATTGGAAATATTTTTCCCTTTTTTTTTTCCTTCTCTGGCATCGGAATGCGTGACAATGCTTCATTGTAAACTTTCCTGATTCTTCTTCTCTTTGTAATCAAGAGTTTTATACGATTGAAAAAATTTTCTCTACTCTTACTCTACTCTAAGTTAGTGATTTGAAGAGACGAACTGAACTCAAGTTTCATAAGCATTAACAAAAAAAAAATATAAGACTTTAGCAGAAGTTACAATTCTTATACTAGCATTACATGAAGAGCTCTCTCCTCAATGAAAGCTCAACACTTTTTTCTCTCCCGAAAATATCGTAGAAGTCTACATACATATACGTAAACAAGATGACAAATTGAAAATGTAGACAAGAAAATCTTCCCAAATTATTAACAGTTGTAAGAATGTCCACTTGCAGTTAATTGTAGATTCAGAGGACTAATGTCGTCAATCTAGGTCACTATGTTGCAGTAAAGGAAAGTTTTTGAAAATTTCGTTTTGTTTGTAAATTCTGTCTCTCTCTGAAAGAATTTCACATAATGAAATTGATTCTGATTGCTGCTGATTAAAATGCGAATGCAAGTAAATACGAAAATTCTTAGTAAAAATATTCTTTTCAATTGTGCACATTCATTCGCACCCACACAAGCACAAGCGTACTGTGTAGTGGAGGAAGGCCACCACAAACTGTGCAATTGCTTTGGCATTCGGCAATGTTTTCATTTACAATCACAGTTCAAAATACCACAACATGTCGGTATTTTGAACATGAAAAGCTGGTCTCCACCAACAACATATTGTATCACTAAATGACTGATGACGACTATGTATGTAAGTGGGAATTAAATAACACGCCGTTGCTACCAACCAGCATTTGAATAAACGAACGATGGTACGGTCTGCTATTGCAATTATACAATTTACACGCCTACATACTTAGAGACATGTATATATATATATATATATATAGATAGATAGTTGGATCCAATTCTAAAGCAATTCTAAAAGCGGTTATAGTACACAAAGAGCGAATGAATGAATGAATAAAATTTCGCACTAGCACAACCAGTTGACCGCATCATCACACCCGGCGGTCAGTCAGGCAATGTAGACTAAATGGTCAAAGCGGCGCGTTATTGCGCTTTGTCAACGACGATGCCAAAGGAAAGCAAATTCATTCATTTCGCATTTCGTTGACTAGATATACTCAAATCAGGCAATGGCGCGACCATTTGCGCTTTCGTCTCTCACTCCCTCAATATGTAATTAATTGTGATTTATATGTATTGGTTTTTTCTATTTTCTTTTAACAGGAAGACATGGTCTGCTTGTCATGTACAGCTACGGGTGAACGTGTATGCTTAGCTGCCGAAGGTTTTGGTAATCGTCATTGTTTTTTGGAGAATATAGCTGACAAGAATGTACCACCTGATCTGTCACAATGTGTGTTTGTCATTGAGCAGGCTTTGTCTGTGAGAGCTCTACAGGAGTTGGTTACGGCAGCTGGTTCCGAAACGGTAAGTAATAATTGATGCACAGCCACTTAGTATGGCATTTAACATTTTAACAAACATAAAAACACTTATATACAACATATACACATACATACATTTTTGTATCATCTACCGGCTAATGGACTACGGAAGTTGGTTTAATTTTCTTTTCTGTTTTTTCCGATCATTGTTTTTAAAAGTGACCTAAGTTCAGTTTGAAGAGATTATCGTATAACACTCTGTTGAAAGCATTTCTCAAGTCTCCGTCAAAACTTCTGTGATCTGAACGTTGAAAGCTTCAATAAATTCATTAAAAATCTTAAATAAGTTATGTGGCACATGTCCCACTATTTCTCTTTTCCAAATGCCCTACCCTAGCAAAAAAAATGACGACGAGCCCATTGTAGCCAGAGTGAGTTCTTGCGTAAAGCGAGGTGTACCCCTAATAGAAAAGAAAACTAACTAAAGCCTTCTTTTTTAAAAATTATCATTAAACGTTGTGTCGGGATCTCCTATGTGTTAATTTGTTGTTGTTATTATTTATGTTAACTCACCACGAGCTCACTTTTCACTTTCTACCATACGCTTTCAGTTCCGTGGCTCATGACAAAGCACTAACGTTACTAGTAAAATCTTGAGGAAACGATCGAAAATAGGTTCGGAGGAAAAATGGAATCTAGAATGATTAAAAATTTCATTCACTCTGCTCGCCCTGAGCAAAGGTGTCAAACGAAACTGTCCTCTACGTTTGCATTTACAATAAAATGTCGTGCAAAAAACCAGTGAAGATCTTTAAAAGGAAAGACGGTGGAAAGTCATCAACTAAACGTCTTCAGTGTGATAGGTCAAGATATTTATTTTTCTCCCAACTTCAAGTAATTCCCATGACAGATGTTAAATCCGTCCAGGTTATGTAAAAGAAATTATAAAAAAGTTAAAGTCGGATAGAGCCGATTGTCTTGCACTACTTTTGTCTAACAATATTCTTTTTCTAACGGCACCATAAGTTATGAAAAATTATACCCTGTTGTTATGAGGGCCCTTATATGCGTAAATATTCGAAAATAGACTTACCGCTGTACATATATCAAGCCATTTGACAATGCTCACTATACGTTACTATAAAAATTAGGCCCTTTGGCCGCAGAAAACTTATTTCCTTCAACAATGTTTAAGTTCGATCCCATCCATTTTGCTTGACTCCTTCCTTCTTGGTTGACTCAACAGGCATCTACGTTTATCGAATTAACTCGAAAATTGCCACGATGAACACAAAAAACTCATGCACAGGCTTCAGATAGACAAGAGGACAGACGGACAGACGGACAGACAGATGGATCCAATAATCCTAAATCGTTTGGGAAAGGAAGGAAAGCCTATTTCAAGTTTTTGTGTGTGCTGCATACATCCACACGAACTTAATACACTCGCTGCATAGGATGTAAAAATCAACTGACAGCAACTCCGGAAAACATGTAAGAAGGATACTTCAAAATATGGATAAGGTTCTATTTCGTGCAAAAAGGAGACCATCCAGGGCTTGATGTTTTTTTTATGATTTTTATATGTTTTTCTTTATTACTTTTGGTAATATTTTTTTCACCGCATTGTCGTACGTCATTGGAATGCTTATAAAATAACGGTTACATACGAGTCTTATAAATATGCCAGGTTAATTTTTCAACAAAAGGCACTTAATCCATTTTGGAAAAATTCATTGAAATATCTTTTTGAAATCATTTAAATGCAGCTGGGGAAGTTAGCCAATTAAAAGCTTTGCGAAGAAAGTTATTGAGATGAAAAAGAGATCATTTCTGTTTAGAAATCCCTTTTCAAAGCTTCCTTCTTGGCCTCTAAAACACGTATAAAATCTACTTACTTCCCAATTTATTATTATTGTTAATGAAAGAATGATCGTTGCTTGCAACCTTTGGAAGATTTTTATGTTATTAGCTTTGAATTGACACACTTCTCCCTAGGAAGCCAACAGAAATTGTAAAAAAGGAAAAAAAGGCAAAAATTTTTATTATTAAATTGCCACAAAAATCCGTGCAATCTTGGGCTTTGTTTAATGGCTTGTAAGGTTGACGTTCGCTCATGCATAAATATGTCTGCCATTGAAACACAGCACAACTTCCGTATGTCGTATGAAGATTCTCAACAGATGTCGGACCATAATACACTATGTTTATATACCATAAATATACACAATACTTTATGTATTGTGTATTTAACACTTATGCTATCTATGAACCAAGGCAGATGTCTGTGTATAAGTATGTATGTGTACGTGTGTATAATGCGGTTTTAAATCATATTAAAACATGAAGCCAGTAAACTTTCATTTACGTTCGTTTGTTCGTTCTCCACTTTGGTTTATCCTACGCCGCAGCAACAATAATAAAAAAAAAAATAAAAAAAACAGCAACAACATCAAAGATAGCAATAATAACAATAGTGAGAAAAAGTAAAAAAGTGTCCCGTAAAAAACCAAACACAATTAACTATAGTATCACCATATACAATAATTTCAACTTTGCTTCATTAAACTTTACCTTTGCTGAACAATCCTATGATGTCTTCATACACATACTTGCATACATAGGTCTTCCTCCTTCTCCTTTTTGTTTTTTTAATTCACTAATTATTGCATATTATATAACATATGAAGCTTTATGAAGCTTTGCTTTCTGCTTGCTTTGTCTTGCTTACGCTTCAAACGCTTAAATCAATCTTAAGATTAAGATCCTTTGCCTTTGCCTTTGCCTTTGCCTTTGCCTTTGCCTTTGCCTTTGCCTTTGCTTTTGCCATTGTCTCAACAACTACATACTTATATAAGCTTTTCATGTCATTTACCTTAAAATACTACAAATCTCACTGATTCTACTATTTCTTCTCTTCGCTACAAAATAATACATAAATTGAAAATAAATAAATAAATAAATAAATGAAATGAAATGAAATAAAATGAAATGAAACGAAATCAACTATCAAAACAAAACCTAATAAATTGAATAAAATGACGTGTGTCCTCACTACCCGTCAGGATTCTCAATTTGTAAGTATATAGAAATGTGTTCTAAAGAATCTTGCACTTCAATTATTGCTTGACATGTCTAACTCTGTTAACTTCTACTATTCTTCTCTTCTATTGCCATTTAAATTAGAATGGATCATACACTTAACAAAATGTTCTTACCTTCTTTTTTTTTTTTTTTCTTACTTTACTTTTAACCACATTTCTAAGCGAACGATATTTGTTTTGCAGTATAATATTTACTCGTATGTATGTATGTATTGTAATAACGTCTGTCTCTGTCTTTCTATGCAATCGTGTGTGTGCTGTTCTTTTTAATTTTTTCTGTATAATAAATTCTTACAAATAATTCCTTTCTCTAATCTAATCACTTTAATACAAATATTTTCTAATCGATTTGTGAAGAAAAAAATAATATTAAATTAATATTCAACGAAGATATGAATGAGATTCGAAAGGTATAGAGAGAAAAGGACAAGTTTTATAAGGACTATATAACATAGTGAGACATAGTGAGGACGAAAACCTTGATAATCGATGAGAAAACTTTTATATTCCAACTCCGGCTTAAGTCAATTGATAGGAAGACGAATTGCAAGAGAATTATATCGACGCGAATTCTATAAAAGTTTTTTTAAAATATCCAAATAGGATGTGAAAATATGACTATGAAAGTGTCAACATTTTATACAGCTCAACATAAGTTAACTCTTCGAACATTAACATTAGGTTTACGGTTTACACTGGGTTTGATGGGTTTGATGGGTTTTCGTCAGCACAACAAAGTCGATATCTGTAGATATTATATATTGCTTTTTAACGATATAACACACCAAATATATATGTCTAATTTTTTTCCTGGGACACGCCCACTTTTACTGCTATTTTAATGCAAATGGTACGAAAAGCCGTCAATTTGATGGGTAAATTTTGGAAATCGTCACAGTCGCAAAAGCTGCAGTTTGCCAACAACATACCTTGATCAATTCAAGACGCAAGATAAAAAAGTGGGCGTAATTTGTTTGCAAACAACCACACAATGCAGAAGAAACTAAAACAGTCCCGGAAACCACGGATAATTATCGTCTATATGTTTTGACCGCATCAAGATATTTTCGGCTCAGATGTCGGCAAATCTACTGCCAAGGACACTCAAAACTTTAAACGCGTCTTTTTTTAGGGCTACTGTTCTTCAATTTAGCGTCCGATAGCTTTAGATGCAAGTGCTTTAAGACTTTAGTCACAGAATTTGCTTCTCTGTCTAAATTAATAGTAATAATAACAAGCAAGAATATTATAGGCAAGACCGACCATTAAATACCTTACATCACTTCGTCTAACACAAATCTTATTTTTGTATGAAACTGCTGTTATGGGTCAATTTTCATCACCACATATTAAAACTTAGGCTTTCCTGCTCCACAAAGGATGCATTTTCGTGAAAATCGTTATTAGGATAAGATCCAAAAATAGGTCGAGAGTGTCCAAACAGTACAGTTAATTTTGTTATGTTAAATTATTATTATGATATAATTTTCATCATGACTTCAGTTTTCGGTCCAAATTTTGCACACTTTACCCACTTTTGATGAGAAATTTTAAAAATTGCAATTTTTTTCCATAAAAAGACTTTTTAGAATAGGGCGTTATGTGGGGAATGGTCGAAAAAGTCGAACGCATTTTCAATTGCGTTCGTCCTTGGGTCACTCCAAAATTCAAATTACCAAATTCATCAAAATATCTGAAACGTTGCGACCTGCAGCTTGAACACAAATTTACATGGATAGACATCAGACGGACAGACAGGCTTAGATCAATTCAGATTATGATTCTGAATGCATCGGTATAATAAAATGTGGGTCTATCTTAAGCCCCTCTGCGTGTTACATACGTCTGACTTACGCTGTACCTCAAATGGTGTGGGTATAGTACCAAGTAAAAATAGACAGACAATTTTATTAATTTAGAGGGACTCTGATGATAAAACTGGTCAGGCGAACTTAAGGTGCAATAGGCGCGTTCAAAGAGCTCGGTCATTTGAGACTTACAACCGCATACTGAAGAACATCACAGAGACGTTACAAGGCAGTCCTAAGCATTTGCTGTTTTTACGATCTTCGCGACTTAACTATCTTGATAACAAGATTGATAATGGAGAGTGTGATTGTGATTGTTTCTTCGAAATATCAGTTTTCTTAATTAGCTTTCTTATGACTAGGGGCCAGTCGCAACGCCATCACATGGTTAATGTCATTATTAGTAATAAATCTTTCGTAAAAAAATATAAAGGCTCAAGATTCTATTATTTCGAAAGCCTGTGCAAAATACTTAATGAAATGAATTCCTGTAGGATCTATTCAGCTATTTTGGATTATGGCTTACAAGTGGATGTAAGTAACTATGAAAAATTCTGATAATTCAAACCGTGCAATGAACTATCTTAAAATCTTTAATGACTGGTTCCATATCCACTGTCAAAACCATTTCATTTGAGGCTTTCAGTAGCTTTTTGTTTTTTCCTTAAAACGACGACGACATTCGTCTCTATTGCATTTTTCTAAGGTAATTAAATAATAAAATCAAAATCAAAATAATAATAAAAATTTTGTAACATTTTCATTTCTTTCTCATTATCATCTCCTTTTGCCATTTACAATAAAAAAATAAAAAAAAATTAAATAACAATAATATTATATTGTTGCAAATACTCTAAACCACACCTAAGCTAAGTTAATCTAATTGAAGAATAATATTGATTGTATATCATTGTATCATTTGCACCCACATTCGTGTTGTACACATTGTCTATCACAATTTTGTATATTATGACCTAAAAAAAAGACAGAAAAATTTGAGAATTTTACAAACGTACGTTTACATATATGCGAAATGGGAATAAGAAAAACCAGTATCGCCTTTGTAGTGATGTAAATCTGAAACGTGAAAATCTTATTTAAGCAGCTTCGGCTGACTTACACAAAATTCCCATATTTCGTAAATTATAACTTCAATAAGATTGCAGCATCAAGCTTTTGACGGAAAAATAAAGAACTATTTGACCAATTTACTATAATAATTTTATTTATGTAATGATAACAACAATTGCCAAGAGTGTAATAACGATTTAAGTGCCTGTTGCTATTTATAAAATATCTATTCGCAGGGCAAAGGCACTGGTTCCGGTCATAGGACGTTACTGTATGGCAATGCTATACTACTGCGTCACCATAACAGCGACATGGTAAGTTGTCGAACAGCAGCAGTGCCCTTCAACCACATCGATTTTTTTATCTTGATGTTCACTTTTATTCTTTTGACTTTCTTCCACAATTCTCTACACACTTAGTATTTAGCTTGCCTTTCAACGTCGTCTTCTAATGACAAATTATCATTTGATGTTGGTCTGCAAGAACATAGTCAAGGTGAGGCATGCTGGTGGACGGTTCATCCTGCAAGTAAGCAACGTAGCGAGGGTGAGAAAGTGCGTGTAGGTGATGACTTGATTCTAGTCTCTGTCGCCACTGAACGTTATTTGGTAGATATGAACCTTAGTTCTTAAGCGTTTACACACACATTTTGGACATCATTTGTTCATGTTCGTTTAGCACACAACCAAGGAGAACGAATTGTCAATTGTAAATGCGAGCTTTCATGTGACACATTGGTCGGTGCAACCGTATGGCACTGGCATATCCCGCATGAAGTATGTAGGTTACGTATTTGGTGGAGATGTCTTACGTTTTTTCCATGGCGGCGATGAATGTCTTACTATACCCAGTACGTGGGGACGTGAAGCAGGGCAAAAGTAATTAATTTCATTTAATTAATCGTTTATCCCCCCCGTAATTGTTCATTCTTTCTCAGTATTGTCGTTTATGAAGGCGGTTCCGTGATGTCACAAGCTCGTTCATTGTGGCGTTTGGAATTGGCCCGCACTAAATGGACAGGCGGTTTTATAATGTGGTTTCATCCAATGCGATTTCGACATATCACTACAGGACGTTATTTAGGTGTCAACGATAATAACGAATTAATTTTGGTAAACTTCCACTTTCCATATAAGCAAAGTAAAAAAAATAATTCTACATCGTGTTACTTATCTGAATCCACTTGGCTTCATAATCTTTCTAAATTCAAATAAATTTTTCCCCTTATTACAGGTGAAAAAAGAGGAAGCTTCAATTGCTACAACCACGTTCTGCCTTAGGCAGGAGAAAGATGACGAGAAAAAGGTGTTAGAAGATAAAGACCTGGAAGTTATCGGTTCACCTATTATCAAATATGGCGATACCACCGTTATTGTGCAGCATTGTGAGAGCGGTTTGTGGCTTAGCTACAAAAGTTATGAAACGAAGAAGAAAGGAGTCGGCAAAGTTGAAGAGAAGCAAGCCATTTTGCATGAGGAAGGAAAAATGGACGATTGTTTAGACTTTTCACGCTCGCAGGAGGAAGAATCGAAAACGGCTCGCGTTATACGCAAATGCAGCAGTTTGTTTACACAATTTATAAGGTGAGATGCAGGTATTGCAGGCGCAAGTAGCTACTGTTTTGCTTTTTTTATATCGTAAGATGTCTGATATCGGAGATCGTCTTCATAGGAGCTTTTTATTATAAATATACATAATATCGTCACTTCTAACTTCGAATTATTATTTCGTTTCAGCGCTTTAGAAACTCTGCAATTAAATCGACGTCATTCAGTTTTCTTTCAAAAAGTTAACCTTAACGAAATGGTTATGTGTCTTGAAGATTTAATCAATTACTTTTCACAGCCGGAAGACGATATGGGTATGTATTTGTAACACGCTAAATGTTCTAGGAACCATAAATTTAGGTAATCTCATACTTCTTTTGATCATTAGAACACGAGGAAAAACAAAATCGTTTCCGTGCTTTACGTAATCGTCAAGATCTCTTCCAGGAGGAAGGTGTTCTCAATCTAATTTTAGAAGCCATTGATAAGATTAACAGCATAACATCTCAAGGCTTTTTAGCCAGCTTTTTAGCTGGCGACGAAACCGGCCAAAGCTGGGATCTTATTTCCACTTATCTGTATCAATTGTTAGCGGCGATTATTAAAGGCAATCACACAAATTGCGCGCAATTTGCTAACAGCAATCGTTTAAATTGGCTGTTTTCTCGCTTGGGATCGCAAGCGTCTAGCGAGGGCTCTGGCATGTTGGATGTACTTCATTGCGTATTGATTGATTCACCCGAAGCTTTAAACATGATGCGAGACGAACATATCAAGGTGATTATATCACTATTGGAAAAGCACGGGCGAGATCCTAAAGTTTTGGATGTGCTGTGTTCGCTATGTGTAGGTAATGGAGTAGCGGTCCGTTCCTCGCAAAATAATATTTGCGATTTTTTGTTGCCGGGAAAAAATTTATTGTTGCAAACGCAACTTGTTGATCATGTTGCAAGTATAAGGCCAAATATATTTGTTGGCCGCGTAGAAGGTTCGGCTCTGTATCAAAAATGGTACTTTGAAATAACAATGGATCATATTGAACAGACTACACATATGATGCCGCATTTACGCATAGGATGGGCCAATACCACTGGGTAAGTTATGAGAGACCATGGAATTTATAAAATCTATTGTATATCTTCCCACGTTAGCTACGTTCCTTATCCGGGCGGCGGCAAAAAATGGGGCGGCAACGGAGTTGGCGATGATTTATATTCTTTCGGTTTTGATGGTGCCTATTTATGGACCGGGGGACGTAAAACTCTAGTCATGGATCAGGTTCCTGAAGAACCGTTTATACGGAAATGTGATGTTATTGGCGTAACAATTGATTTATCAGTGCCCGTAATAACATTCACTTTCAATGGCAACAAGGTACGCGGCTGTTTTAGAGAATTCAACTTGGACGGCATGTTTTTTCCAGTTATGAGCTGTTCCTCGAAATTGAGGTAACTTGTAATGACACGATATGTTAAATGTCAGAAAAATTTCACTTAAATCTTTTTAGTTGCCGTTTTTTGTTCGGCGGAGATCACGGTCGACTAAAATTTGCTCCACCACTTGGTTTCTCACCTCTCGTTCAGTGTCTAATGCCCCATCAAATATTGAGTTTGGATCCTTGTTTCTATTTCGGTAATTTGAATAAGAACGTTTTAGCTGGTCCTTGGCTTATTGAGGATGATACCGCCTTCGTACCACAGCCGGTCGATACTTCTGGTGTTAGTTTGCCTTCCTCAGTAGATCAAATCAAAGAGAAACTGGCCGAAAATATTCACGAGATGTGGGCTCTTAACAAAATCGAAGCCGGTTGGAGTTGGGGTGAACATAGAGACGATTATCATCGCATCCATCCTTGTTTGACACAATTTGAGAAATTGCCCCCAGCTGAAAAACGTTATGATAACCAGTTAGCAGTGCAAACGTTAAAGTGAGCATTTTTTAAATGGTTTTCTGTAAGGACATTCTTATTAACCTACTATTTGAAATTCTTTAGAACTATTGTCGCTCTGGGTTACTATATAACTATGGATAAACCACCGGCCAGAATTAGACCCATACGCTTGCCTAACGAGCTGTTTATGCAAGCGAATGGTTATAAACCGGCTCCCTTAGATTTAAGTGCCGTCACTCTTTCTCCAAAGCTTGAAGAACTAGTAGATCAATTGGCCGAAAATACCCATAATTTGTGGGCACGTGAACGCATACAGCAAGGCTGGACTTATGGACTTAACGAAGATTCAGAAAACCTTCGCAGTCCTCATTTAGTACCCTATGCTAAAGTCGATGAAGCCATTAAAAAAGCTAATCGCGATACGGCGTCGGAAACTGTGCGTACTTTGCTAGTTTACGGATATGTTCTAGATCCACCAACTGGTGAGGGGAATGAGGCATTGCTAGCTGAAGCTTTGCGCCTTAAATTTGCTGCTTTTCGTACTTATCGCGTTGAACGCAACTATGCGGTTACTTCGGGCAAATGGTATTTTGAATTCGAGGTTCTTACCTCTGGACCTATGCGAGTCGGTTGGGCAAGAGCTGACTGCAATCCAGGTTCAATGTTGGGTAGTGAGGACACGAGTTGGGCATTTGATGGTCATAACGTAAGTATTGCATATAATTTAAAAGAACCGAACGCGACGACTTATACTAATTGCTAAGTCAGTTTTAAAGGTTTGGAAATTATGATATTCTCAAACGAGAAGATACCATGAAGTTTCCAAATTTGTGTATTATTTTATTTTTAACGAAAATCTAGGTAACCAAAGTTCATGCAGGCGCAGTTGAACATTTCGGTATACTTTACGAAGCAGGCGATGTTATCGGTTGTTTTATTGATGTCAAGGAGCAAAATATCAGTAAGGATTTAATATAGCTTAGCAAGAGTGTATTGGTTGATAGCAAGCGTTTTATTTACAACATTTCAACTTTTGACTAATTTTTCGTTTGGAAATTTGTTTACTTTTTGTTCAATTTTAACTTAATTAGGATTTTTTCTTCTTAGGGGTTTGTAGATATGGTTTTCGTAGCTAAATATATATAAAAATTATATTATTGCGTTGATTTTTTATTTAACACAATCTACTTATTGCATACAATGCGTTTTAGGAAGAGAAAGTTTTTGGCGGAGCAAGTGAAACATTCGGTAAACAATGTGGACCTGGTGATATAGTTGGAGTGTTCTTAGATGTCGCCGATCATACAATCAGTAAGAAGTTTTTTAAACGAAACCCGTGTCGCTATACCTTGTGTCCCCTATTGCTTATATTATTAACTAAGTTACTTCAATTGAAATTTCCTCTACAATTCCGCAGAATTCTTAAGTAGTCGAAAACTGCCGTTCCCCGAAATTTATTACACAAATATTTGAGAGATTCGAAAAAAAAACTATTACCCTGAGAAACTTTGAAATAGACACAAGATCACTAATACCATCCAATAGATTCTCTTCACCAAGTCAAAGGCTAACGGTTTTATCTTCTACAGCAAATGGGTTCCTCACTCATTCCCTCCTGATTTTTGGCTTTCAATACACTTCTTGATGTACATTAGTTTTCTTTAGACATACAATACATATGCTTTATTTTTTAGCTTACAGTAATATTTAGCATGGAGCGCTTCTTTACTTCGCCACACTTTCAGCTCCCGATCAAAATAATTAGACTTTAACAGTTGGCATGAGTTAACATTTACTTACATGATTACTAACAGCCATTAATTTTAGCAAACCGTTACATATATAATACTTCAATGGAATGCCATTAATACATGAGCATGAGAACAACTAACGGCATCAAACGCTTCCTTATTTGTAGTAATTTTGTTTTAGACTTAGGGATTAAAAACTTTTCCAAATTTTAATATCAACTTTTGTAGGTTTTTCGTTAAACGGCGAACTTTTAATGGATGCTTTGGGTGGTGAGACGACGTTTGCTGACGTCACAGCCGAAGGCGTGGGCTTTGTACCCGCCTGTACACTTGGTGTAGGGCAAAAAGCTCGTTTAATCTATGGTCAAGATGTAGACTCTTTAAAATTCTTTACCACGTGCGGTCTGCAAGAAGGTTATGAACCGTTTTGCGTGTAAGTTAGCGGATCAATTTAATCGCATAACAAGTAAACAACAAGTTGCGTTACTATTATACAATTTCAGTAACATGAGACGTCCTGTTACGCACTGGTACACTAAGGATCAACCAATTTTCGAGAACACTGAAGAAATGCCCGACTGTCGTATAGACGTCACACGTATACCTGGTGGCGCGGATACACCTCCTCATTTGAAGATTTCACACAATACTTTCGAAACAATGGAAAAAGCCAATTGGGAGTTTTTGCGTTTGTCTTTACCGGTGACGTGTATGGGGGAATTCATTTCCGAAGCTGAAAAGGCTCGACGGTGGGAGGAAATTAAACTACGTCAGTATAGATTGATGCGTGATGCGGAAATAGCTCAGCAGCAAACATCCGCTCACATGGATCATATGTTGAAGAGTGGATTTACTATGAGCGATATAAAAGGCCTTAATCGCAACTATGACGATACTGCCGAAGCTGATGAAAATATGCGAGGCCCTTCTAGACCGCCTCGTAAGGGTTCAATAACGCGCAATATTACATTTGAACAAGACGGCCTTGCTTTGCCAGAAGAACTTCAAGGTTCCACACTTGACATTAATGGTTTAGATGGAGAGGCTTTGGATGAAAAAAAGAAACGTGGTCGTAGCCCATTTAAATTCTTCTCGAAAAAATCGCGTGATCAAAGCAAAGAAAAAACGGCCGGACGCGCCCCGGAAGTATCTGTGGAACGTCGCAATACCGTGGCACATGGTCGTAACGTTGTTAACGCTCAAATGGCCGCCCGAGCTCCCACTTTACGTCTAAATAACGTAAGTGTAGATGCTAAGCTTAAATTCGCAGCAATTTTACTTGTTGTTGTTATTTCGATTTAGGTTGAAATGCCACAAACGCCAACCGTACAAGGCCCCAAACCTTTAAGCGGTGGTACTCTTGGTCAGCCGCCTATCGAATCATCGGGGAACGAAATGTTTGATGCCGAATGCTTAAAATTAATAAATGAATACTTTTACGGCATAAGAATTTATCCTGGTCAAGATCCTACTCACGTATATGTTGGCTGGGTGACAACACAATACCATTTACACAGTAAAGAATTTAATAAAAATCGCGTTCGACGTGGCTCTGTAATTATTGAAGACGAATACGAGAATCCCATAGAGCGTATCGACCGCCAAAGCTGTTATGTAGTACGTGCGGATGAACTCTTCAATGAAGTAACTCAAGATGCCTCCGGTAAAGGCGCTTCACAAGGCATGTTTGTTGGTTGTTTTGTGGACACTGCCACTGGCATGATACGTTTTACTTGTGAAGGAAAAGATACTTCACACCGCTGGCTCATGGAGCCCAATACTAAGCTTTTCCCGGCCATTTTTGTGGAAGCTACAAGCAAAGAAATCTTACAAATAGAATTGGGACGCACTGCCACAACACTGCCTCTCTCCGCTGCTGTACTGCCTACAAGCGATAAACATATAAATCCGCAATCACCGCCACGTCTAAAAGTTCAATGTCTTCGACCACATCAATGGGCGCGGGTACCAAATACTGCATTGCAAGTTCATGCTTTAAAACTCTCAGATATTCGTGGATGGTCTATGCTCTGTGAGGATCCCGTGTCTATGCTAGCTTTGCACATTCCCGAAGAGGATCGTTGTATTGACATTTTAGAACTCATAGAAATGGACAAATTGCTTTCCTTCCATGCTCACACGCTCACCTTGTATGCAGCGCTTTGCTATCAATCGAATTATAGAGCAGCTCATGCTTTATGTCAACATGTCGATCAAAAACAATTGCTCTATGCTATACGTTCCGAATATATGAGTGGACCCCTACGACAGGGCTTCTATGATCTGTTAATTGCATTACACTTAGAGTCTCACGCTACCACGATGGAAGTTTGTAAAAATGAATTCATTATTCCTATAGGACCAGAATTGAAGGTCCTTTACGAAGATGAAGAAATGTGCCATTCACTAAGATCTTTAGTTACTGAATCGGTCCGGCCGCAAATGCGTATGACCGATATTACGTAAGTATCAAAAGTTCTTATAAAATTTTAAAATACAATTCTCACTCTTATTATAAGATTTTTGAAAACGTTCTCTATTGATCTATATGCTTCCGCCGTTAGAGCGTATTTTATGACAAAAACAAACATAGCAGACCGAAAAAACTTTCTTTTCACAATTTGTTTCACTTTTCTTTTCCTTGCACGCTTTATCAAACCCGTACCCGAAATCCCGCACTTTAACACTGCTGTTTTCTATATTCATTTGCACATGCACATCGGCTATCGGCACGTCACTTCCTCGGCCAACAATTTTTGTTTTACTCGGTCTGTAAATTGCCGAACATCTAGTATACAAAGTGTTTCTAGTGAGACTGTGCCGGAAATCGATCAACTCTACTCTCCCAAGTTTCCCTTAGAAATTGTTCGCGAATTTGTAATGGAAGCATTGCAAGAAGCTGTCGAAGTTAATCAGGTTCACAACAGAGACCCGATTGGTTGGACCAATGAAAACCTTTTCTTGTAAGTATCGGCAATAATAAACCTATAGTCAATATATTTTAATCAACATATGTTAAAGACCTTTAATCAAGCTTACGGATCGTCTACTTCTCGTCGGCGTTCTTACGGATGAAGACGTTCAAAAACTTTTGCTTATGGTTGATCCCGAAACATGGGATGTTACCTTCGAGAAAGGCAAGCCTCTTAAGTTATTTATTTAAAAATATTTGCATTTACACTCCCTCCTTAGATGGAAAAGACGAGCACCGCAAAGGTTTATTAACTATGAAGATGGCTGAAGGAGCAAAACTTCAAATGTGTTATCTTCTTCAACATTTATACGACATACAATTACGACATCGTGTAGAGAGCATCATTGCCTTTTCTCATGACTTTGTAGGAGATCTGCAAGGTGATCAGTTGCGACGTTACATAGAAATCAAGCAATCTGATCTTCCCAGTGCCGTAGCAGCTAAGAAAACTAAAGAGTTCCGTTGTCCACCTCGAGAACAGATGAATCAAATTCTATGTTTTAAGAATCTTGAGCCCGATGATCAAGAAAACTGTACATGCGGTTTAGATTTGCGAGGACGCTTACATGATTTTCATGACGGTCTTATGAAGAAGGTGTCCTTAAATGCTTTACAAGAGCCTGATGAGCCAGAAAGTAACGGGGTAGAAGAAGTTAAAACTGGACCGATAACGAAAATATTCAATTTCATTAACACTGTAAAAGAATTGGAAGAAGGGCCAAAGGAAGTTGAGGAACCTGAAAAGAAAACTCCTGAAGAAGTATTCCGCAAAGTCCTAATTAAGACAATTGTAAGTTGGGCTGAGGAATCACAAATTGAAAATCCAAAACTAGTGCGTGAGATGTTTAGTTTACTCGTACGCCAATACGACACGGTAGGGGAGCTAGTGCGTGCTCTTGGTAAGACCTATGTTATTAATAACAAAGCCCGTAATGACGCAGCTGAAATGTGGGTTGGTTTAAGCCAAATTCGTGCTCTGCTGCCGGTACAGATGAGTCAAGATGAAGAAGAACTAATGCGAAAGCGTTTGTGGAAATTGGTTAATAATGCCACATTCTTCCAACATCCCGATTTAATACGAATCCTTAGAATACATGAAAACGTAATGGCCGTGATGATGAATACCCTTGGTAGACGGGCCCAAGCGCAAAGTGATGCCCCAGCCCAAACAGAGGGAATGGAAGGAGCTCCACATAAGGAGAAAGATACTTCTCACGAAATGGTGGTGGCTTGTTGCCGTTTCCTCTGTTATTTCTGTAGAACTGGAAGACAGAATCAAAAGGCTATGTTTGACCACTTCGATTTTCTACTTGACAACGCGAATATACTTTTGGCTAGACCAAGTTTGCGCGGTTCTACTCCTTTAGATGTGGCATACTCAAGTTTAATGGAGAACACAGAATTAGCTCTGGCACTTAGAGAACACTATTTAGAAAAAATTGCAATTTATCTTTCACGTTGCGGTCTTCAAAGTAATTCTGAACTTACTGAAAAGGGGTATCCCGACTTGGGTTGGGATCCGGTAGAAGGCGAACGCTATTTGGACTTTTTGCGTTACTGTGTTTGGGTAAATGGTGAGAGTGTTGAAGAGAATGCAAATCTTGTTATTCGTTTGCTCATACGCCGGCCAGAATGTTTAGGTCCTGCGTTGAGAGGAGAAGGTGAAGGCCTTTTCCGTGCTATAGTTGAAGCCAATCGCATGTCTGAACGCATCTCAGAGCGTTGCAAAATACAAGACGAACCTGAGGGTACCATAACTGGGCTCAACTTCACACATCCATTGCCGGAAGGCGATGAAGATGAAGATTATATTGATACTGGTGCAGCAATACTAAATTTCTACTGCACTCTTGTTGATCTTTTGGGTAGATGTGCCCCCGATGCTTCAGTTATAGAGCAGGGTAAGAACGAATCACTGAGAGCTAGAGCTATTTTGAGATCTCTTGTGCCACTTGAGGATCTGCAAGGTGTCCTCAGCTTGAAATTCACCATTCTGCAAACTGCTCCAGGTGAAGAAAGGCCCAAGTCCGACATGCCTTCCGGTTTGTTACCCAACAACAAACAGAGCATAGTCTTATTTTTGGAGCGCGTTTATGGTATAGAAACTCAAGACCTGTTTTATCGCTTATTAGAAGATGCCTTTCTACCTGATTTAAGAACCGCCACAATTTTAGATAAAAGCGATGGTTCTGAGAGTGATATGGCTCTGGCAATGAATCGCTACATTGGTAACTCAATTCTACCTCTATTAATAAAACATGCAAAATTTTATAATGAAGCAGAAAACTATGCTAGCTTACTAGACGCCACTCTCCACACAGTCTATAGATTATCTAAAAATCGTATGCTCACCAAAGGTCAAAGAGAAGCCGTATCAGACTTTTTGGTAGCCTTAACATCACAAATGCAGCCAGCTATGTTGCTCAAATTATTACGTAAGCTAACAGTTGATGTGTCAAAGCTATCGGAATATACTACAGTGGCCTTAAGAGTATGTATTTTAAAAAATACCTTGCAAACCATGTCTTTAATCTTGTAACATATTAATTTTGTAGCTTCTGACTTTACATTTCGATCGGTGTGCCAAATACTATGGTTCTAGCCAAGGTCAAGGCTCATATGGTGCCGCCTCAGATGAAGAGAAACGGCTTACAATGCTGTTATTTTCGAATATATTTGACTCTCTTAGTAACATGGACTACGACCCAGAATTGTTTGGCAAAGCTCTTCCTTGTCTGATTGCAATCGGATGTGCCTTGCCTCCCGATTACAGTTTATCTAAAAATACGGAAGAAGACTATTATGGACGTCAATCGGGCTCTCCCGATCAGCCGCAATACGATCCAAACCCTATCGATACCACAAATGTACATTTAACTAATGATTACAATTCTTTAGTGCAGAAATTTAGCGAACACTATCACGATGCTTGGGCAAGTAGGCGTTTGGAAAGCGGGTGGACACATGGAGAAATTCGTTCTGACACTGATCGCAAACATCCGAGACTGAAGCCCTATAATATGCTAAGCGAATATGTAGGACTTCATGCACTGATATTGATATGGAAGATGACATTAACACGACATTTTCATTTAATTTAGGAACGCGAACGTTACAAGGATCCCGTTAGGGAATGTTTGAAGGCCCTTCTGGCTATAGGGTGGACAATTGAGCATTCTGATATTGATGTGCCTCAAAACAATCGTGGTTCAGTGAGACGTCAGTCAAAACCTCAAATTGTATGTATAAAGGACATGAGATAATTCCCAGTTAATTAATATGTGCATAACACTCTCACTTTGCATGGTCTTTAAATCCCACTGTCCATAAATTTAAATTGTATGAATTTACCTTGACGAACAGCATGATTTTCAGAGTGAAGGTAGTGCATTTAACTACCATCCACACCCTGTGGATATGACGAATCTTACGCTCAGCCGTGAAATGCAAAATATGGCAGAGCGTTTAGCCGAAAATTCTCATGATATTTGGGCTAAAAAGAAAAAGGAAGAATTAGACACTTGTGGTGGTGCGATACATCCTCAGCTAGTGCCTTACGATTTACTAACAGATAAAGAGAAGCGTAAAGATCGCGAACGTTCACAAGAGTTTCTCAAATACATGCAATACCAGGGTTATAAACTGCATAAGTAAGCACTAAACTAAATTAGTTAATAAAGCATCTACTGACCAAAATGTCGTTTACAGACCTTCTAAGGGCGGAGCAGAGGGTGAAGGCGGCGCGGCTGTAATTGCGGTGGAGTCACGTTTTTCTTATTCCTTACTGGAAAAATTGATACAATACCTAGATCGGGCCACTATCAACATGAAATTGTTAAAACCTTCTACTACGTTTAGCAGACGCTCATCTTTCAAAACTGCTTCTCGGGATATCAAGTTCTTCTCCAAAGTCGTGTTGCCGCTTATGGAAAAGTATTTTTCAACGCATCGCAACTACTTCATTGCCGTAGCTACAGCTACTAATAATGTGGGAGCATCATTAAAAGAGAAGGAAATGGTCGCTTCAATATTTTGTAAATTGGCTTCATTGTTACGTAATCGCTTGACTGCCTTCGGTCCTGATGTGCGCATAACGGTTCGTTGTCTTCAAGTGCTAGTCAAAGGTATTGATGCTAGGACCTTAGTGAAGAATTGCCCCGAATTTATTAGGACGTCAATGTTGACATTCTTTAATCAAACAGCCGATGATTTGGGCACAACAATCTTAAACTTGCAGGATGGCAAATACAGCCATTTACGGGGAACACACCTGAAGACTTCTACTTCTCTTGGGTACATTAATCAAGTAGTTTTGCCAGTGCTAACAGCTATGTTCGACCATTTGGCTGGTTGTGATTATGGCAGCGATTTGTTGCTGGATGAGATACAAGTTGCTTCATATAAAATTTTAGCAGCCTTATATCACTTAGGAACTGATGGAACTTTAACGCATGAGAGAAAATATTTAAAAACCGAAATTGATAGACATCGTCCAGCTCTGGGTTCCTGTTTGGGAGCCTACAGTTCTTGCTTTCCTGTGGCGTTCTTTGAACCTCATTTGAATAAACACAATCAGTTCTCCTTACTCAATCGAATAGCGGATCATTCTTTAGAAGCCCAAGACATTATGGTAAAAATGGAAAGTTGCATGCCCAATTTAGAGGCGGTTTTGAACGAAGTTGATCAATTTGTAGAATCCGATAAAACCTACGTTGACGCTCCCCACATTATTGATGTTATCTTGCCTTTGCTATGTTCTTATCTGCCATTCTGGTGGGCTCAGGGACCTGATAATGTAAGTCCAACCAGCGGAAATCATGTGACAATGGTCACAGCCGATCATATGAACTCGTTGCTGCGTAATGTCTTGAAAATGATTAAGAAAAACATAGGCAACGACAATGCTCTTTGGATGACCAGAATTGCGGCCTACACACAGCAAATTATCATTAATACTTCGGAAGAGTTGCTGAAAGATCCCTTTTTACCATTAGCGGAACGCGTTAAGAAACGCACTGAAAACATGTATCACAAAGAAGAAAGCATGCGTGGTTTTATTAAATCGGCCAGCGATGATACCTCGCAGGTAGAAACACAGCTACAAGAAGACTGGAATTTACTGGTACGCGATATCTACTCGTTTTATCCTTTGTTAATTAAATATGTCGATTTGCAACGTAATCACTGGTTAAAAGACAACATCCCAGAAGCCGAAGAATTATATAATCATGTGGCCGAAATATTTAATATTTGGTCCAAGAGTCAGTACTTCTTGAAGGAAGAGCAGAACTTCATTTCCGCCAATGAAATTGACAATATGGCCTTAATTATGCCGACTGCAGCCCGACGATCAGGTATAACTGAAGGTGCTCCGGTTACGGGCGGCAAAGCAAAAAAGAAGAAAAAGAATCGCGACAAAAAACGCGATAAAGATAAAGAAATTCAAGCGAGTCTTATGGTGGCTTGTTTGAAACGATTACTGCCGGTAGGATTGAATCTGTTTGCTGGACGTGAGCAGGAACTGGTGCAGCATTGCAAGGATCGTTATTTGAAGAAGATGCAAGAATACGATGTCATTGATTTCGCGCGCAATCAACTAACGCTACCCGACAAACTAGATCCTTCGGATGAAATGTCGTGGCAGCATTATCTTTATTCAAAGTTGGGCAAAAAGGAGGAACCGCCAACCGAAGAGCAGGCCGTCGAAAAATCCACCAATCAAAACGAGAAAGGCAAGGACAAGACTGAAGAGACGGTTGATCGTATAGTAGCAATGGCTAAAGTTCTTTACGGTCTACATATGGTACGTAATCAGATCTGCTTACTTTGGGCGCATATTTTTCCCGTTCTCTTTCTCTTCCTCTATTTAAATCTTACTCTTCATCTCTTCGACTTAGAAATAAGATAATAGTCCTTATATTATCTCACCTTTTTCTTCTACAAATATAATGAACTCAATATTGAGCTTAGTTGACTTCATTCATATCTAACATTATTGTTTTTATTTTTTTACACTTATAAAATCACAACGACACTGTACATCAAAACTACCTCTACAGATCGACCATCCCCAACAGCAGAGTAAAAACGTCTACAGGAGCGTTGTTTCCATACAACGGAAGCGTGCGGTTATTGCATGTTTCCGTCAAACATCTTTACATTCTTTACCCAGGTTTTTATACCTCGATAATCGTGCAAATTGTCATTTGAATTTGTCCACTAACAAACGAATTAAAATCTACAACTAACACTCTGACGGTCACTAATAATCCTCCTCTTCAAATATCCCAACTATCCTTTTAATGTTTTGTTATACAGAGCTGTAAAGGAATGCATTTATGTTAATGTTTGTTACGTGAGAATGTTGAATCTCCTAAATTTTTTTTGTAGCATTCAATGCAATCGTTTCCGGCTCTTGAGGCACTGTTTCCTTTTTTGATTTGTATCTCACTTCATCAATCACTCCAACTAATCTCAATTTCGATGTAACATTTTGCTGTTGTCGCTAGCATTTGTCCTTTGGCTGATACATAGTTTTTGTCCTTGATCTCTGCAGTCTTCTCGTCACAAGCTTAAATCAAAGAGCCGGGTTTCGAAAATTACAATGGCACGACGCCGAGCGGTCCTTTCCAGTTTACGTTCCATACATCTCTACCGCGTTAGCAGGTGGGAATGTTTTGTATGCAATGAATCTATACTGCAAAGAATACACTAAAGGATATTCGTGTGTACATGTGTTATGCTTTCGTTAATGAATGCGCATCTGTTTGCTTCTTTATCATTTTGACAAACTAACAAATGCGTATTTTTCATATTTTGAAGGTTTTTAATTTGCTTTTCCTTTGTTGCATGCTAAACCTTTGTTAACCTGTCTCTCCAATTTTCTACGCAGACATCGTGCTTGCAATATATTTGCTCGCACTTACTACGAACAATGGCTAGAGGAGGAAAACGTTGGCCAGGAAGTCATGATTGAAGACCTAACGCAGAGTTTTGAAGAGTCTGAGAAATCGAAAAAAGACGAAGAAGAAACAGAAGGAAAACCGGATCCGTTAACACAATTGGTGACGACCTTCTGTCGTGGGGCCATGACCGAGAGAAGTGGAGCTTTACAAGAGGATCTTCTGTACATGTCTTATGCTCAGATAGCTGCCAAATCCTGTGGTGAAGAAGAGGAGGAAGGTGGTGGGGAAGAAGAAAGCGAAGAAGCCGAAGGTGGTGGTGGTGGTGGTGGTGAAGGTGAAAGTAGTAAGATTCACGTAAGTGCTTCTTTTATTTCTTTCTCTTTTTGCCTAAATTCTAACCAATGTTTTTAAAATCTTTATGCTAACGCTCTCTTAGTACACTATCATTAAACTAGTGGTAACTGTTTTCTTTAAACCATTGCAATGCTCAAGTCTATTGCCATTAGCCAGACACTAATTATAAATGTCGATTTTTTTTAGGAACAAGAAATGGAAAAGCAAAAGTTGCTTTTCCATCAAGCTCGTCTCTCCAATCGTGGTGTAGCGGAAATGGTTTTACTACATATTTCCGCTTCAAAAGGAATACCTTCGGAAATGGTGATGACCACTTTAAATCTCGGCATTGCTATACTGCGTGGAGGCAATATTGACATTCAGATGGGTATGTTGAATCATTTGAAAGAGAAAAAGGATGTAGGCTTCTTTACTTCGATCGCTGGTTTAATGAACTCGTGCAGTGTCTTGGACTTGGATGCTTTTGAACGTAACACCAAAGCAGAAGGTAATATCACACCACAAATTATCCCAATTTTCGCTTCACAAGCTCCTTCCCTTTCACTTCTCCTTTTCCTGCCTTATTTCCCTCCTACCTTTTGTTTTTACACTGAAACATTTCGTATTAATTTTATTTAAAAAAACAACACCTTGCACGATTATCCATATATTTCCCGATTGTCGTTTGCTTCGTCCCATGATCATCAAAAATATTGTCATGAAACCCGCCTGATCCATCCTGCACCGCTATTCCCACTCCATATTATAAATATTATGCAAGAAAGAATACATTCCAAGTGCGGGTGCAGGTCTTGGTGTCGGTTCGGAAGGTGCCGCCGGTGAGAAAAATATGCATGATGCCGAATTTACCTGTGCCTTGTTTCGTTTCATACAGCTAACATGTGAAGGTCATAACTTAGGTAAGTCCCACAAAAATCGACAACTCATTAAATACCATTTATAGTAATTTTTCTGTGCTCTTAGACTGGCAAAATTATTTGCGTACACAAGCGGGCAACACTACGACGGTCAACGTAGTCATCTGCACCGTTGATTATCTTTTGCGTTTACAGGAATCTATTATGGATTTCTATTGGCATTACTCCAGCAAAGAGATAATTGATCCGGCCGGCAAAGCTAACTTTTTCAAGGCCATTGGTGTAGCCAGTCAAGTGTTCAATACACTAACAGAAGTCATCCAGGGACCTTGTAGTTTAAATCAACAGGCTCTGGCTCATTCTCGTTTATGGGATGCTGTAGGCGGTTTTCTCTTTCTATTCTCCCACATGCAAGAGAAATTATCCAAGCACTCTAGTCAAGTGGATTTGCTGAAGGAGCTTCTCAATTTGCAAAAAGATATGATAACAATGATGTTGTCCATGTTGGAGGGAAATATAGTAAATGGTAAGCTAGGGATTATTTTTTAATTGCTTCTTTCTCCTTACGGCTTCTTTTATCAAATTATAGGTACAATCGGCAAACAAATGGTTGACACTCTTGTTGAATCTGCTGGCAATGTTGAATTAATTTTAAAGTATTTCGACATGTTCTTAAAGCTAAAGGATCTTATTGAATCAGCTAGCTTCCAAGAAATTGATATGAAAAACGAAGGTTGGGTTACACCCAAAGATTTTAGGGACAAAATGGAACAATCGAAAAATTACACACCGTGAGTACTTCACTGTTCCGTTCTTTTCGTTTGCTTACGTTCTTGTCAAAAATTCTAGGGAGGAAATGGATTTCCTTTTGGCTTGTTGTGAACGCAATCATGAAGGAAAAATAGATTACGCCGCCTTTGTCGATCGATTCCATGAGCCCTCTACCGAAATCGGTTTTAATTTGGCCGTTTTATTGACCAATTTAAGTGAACATATGCCTAATGAACCACGCTTAGCCCGCTTCTTGGAAACTGCCGGTTCGGTTTTGAACTACTTTGAACCTTTCCTGGGACGTATTGAGATTTTGGGCAGTTCCAAACGCATCGAACGTGTTTACTTTGAGATCAAAGATTCAAATATTGAGCAGTGGGAAAAACCTCAAATTAAGGAATCGAAACACGCCTTCTTCTATTCTATTGTAACGGAAGGTGGCGACAAGGAAAAACTTGAGGCGTTTATCAACTTCTGTGAGGATGCTATTTTTGAAATGACTCATGCTTCTGGCCTAATGGCTACAGACGATGGTGGTGGCAATGTTAAACGAGATCCCTCCTATAGTTCTTACATGAGCGAAGAGGAGGAAGAACGAGCAGCTCGAGACCCGATACGACGAACTATCAACGCCGTGAAAGATGGTTTAAAGTTTGGCCTGTACATGCTAAGTCCGGCGAATATCAAGCACCAAATTGGTGTGATGCAAACAAAATCGGTACCCGAATTAATTATTGGTTTCTTTAAGATTATTTTCTACATGTTCTACTACATGGGCTATGCCAACTTCGCTGTTGTTCGTTATATATTTGGAATACTAATGAATTTGATGCGTGGACCTGCTCCGGAAGAAGTGGAAGCGCCGCCTGTTGAAGAGGAAACATTTGGAAAGGCCTTACCTCCATTACCCACGGAAGAACCGCCAGGCACAGTGCAGGCTTTTGGATTGGACATAAATAAAGAAGAAAATGGCCAATACAAGGTTACAGTGCACGAATCATCGGCTAGTGGTACTGCCAGTTCGGGTGAAGAGACGGCAGAATCTAGTCCTGAGGATGCAGCAGCTGCAGCTGAAGGCCAAGGTGTCGAAGGTGAGGCTCACCATGCAGAACCTGTGTCAATTGTGGATTTGCTGGGAGGAGAAGCAGCTAAGAAAGCTGCGCAAGAACGTCAAGAAGCGCAGAAAGCCCAAGAAGCCGCAATGGCCTCTATTGAAGCCGAAGCTAAAAAAGCTTCTACGGAAACCCAAGAAACTCCAGCTGTTCATCAAATAGATTTTTCGCAATATGGTCGTCGAGCAGTAAGCTTTTTAGCACGTAATTTTTACAACCTAAAATTGGTGGCTCTTGTGTTGGCTTTCAGTATCAACTTTATGTTGTTGTTCTATAAAGTCACATCATTTGCGGAAGATGAAGAAGCTTCTGGGGAAGATGAATTGATATTAGGTTCAGGTTCTGGTGCTGGTTTGGCCGGTTCGGGTTTAGGTTCAGGTGAAGGTTCAGGTGAAGGAGGGGAGGACGAAGAAGATATTCCGGAATTAGTGCATGTAAACGAAGACTATTTCTTTATGGAACATGTGATACGCGTAGCAGCCATTTTACATAGTCTGATTTCATTATGCATGCTAATCGCCTATTATCATCTAAAGGTGCCATTAGCCATATTCAAACGGGAAAAAGAAATCGCTCGTCGCCTTGAATTTGATGGCCTTTTTATTGCCGAACAACCCGAAGATGGCGACGTGAAATCTCACTGGGACAAATTGGTTATATCAGCTAAATCGTTCCCGGATAGCTATTGGGATAAATTCGTCAAGAAAAAAGTCCGCCAAAAATACAGTGAAACTTACGATTTTGATTCAATTTCAAATTTATTAGGCATGGAAAAAAGTGCGTTTGTGGCTCAGGAGACCGAAAGTGGCGGTTTAATTAAATATTTTATGAACATTGATTGGCGATATCAGATCTGGAAGGCGGGAGTGACGTTCACGGACAACGCTTTTCTTTACTCACTGTGGTATTTCTCCTTCTCAGTAATGGGAAACTTCAATAACTTTTTCTTTGCTGCTCATTTACTAGATGTGGCCGTGAGCTACAAAACTTTGCGTACCATTTTACAATCGGTAACACATAACGGTAAACAATTGGTATTAACGGTCATGCTGCTTACTATTATCGTATACATATACACTGTGATTGCCTTTAATTATTTCCGCAAGTTCTATATTCAAGAGGAGGATGACGAAGTGGATAAGAAGTGCCACGACATGTTCACCTGTTTTGTATTCCACTTATATAAAGGCGTAAGAGCTGGCGGCGGTATTGGTGATGAAATTGGTGATCCAGATGGAGACGACTACGAAGTGTATCGTATTATATTCGATATAACGTTCTTCTTCTTTGTTATTGTTATATTGTTGGCTATTATCCAAGGTTTGATTATTGACGCTTTTGGTGAACTACGTGACCAATTGCAATCGGTTCAGGATAATATGGAATCAAATTGCTTTATTTGTGGCATGAGTAAAGACTTCTTCGATATAGTACCACATGGCTTTGATACGCATGTTCAAAAGGAGCACAATCTCGCCAACTATATGTTCTTCCTAATGCATTTGATTAATAAACCAGATACGGAATACACTGGTCAAGAGACTTACGTATGGAACATGTATCAACAGCGCAGTTGGGACTTCTTCCCAGTCGGTGATTGCTTCCGTAAACAATATGAAGATGAATTATCAGGCGGCGGCGGTGGCGGCGGAGGCGGTTAAACGACTTTGTAGTGGAACATTAGAATAACTGAGTAACGATCCATACTCTTAAAACGAATTTCGATATCAGGTTTTTAAATAGCCGTTTAATTGCGAATTATACTTTTAAAATTTATTTAAAACTGTAACTCTTACTTTTATTGGATACTTATGTATAACCTTACCAATACTAACCGCCCTCCTTATAAACATATACATGAGTTTGTAATTTGTTTTCGACTGTACTATATTATATATGTATTAATAAACTTATTGATATCCTTAAACTTACTTGTCTAGAATAAAATGAATTTGTATAACACGGACATATAAGCCAAACTTTTCATTGGCTTAGTCCGCTTAATCTCAAAGTCCAAAAAACGAAAAAATTAGTCTTCCCCTTTAACATTAATCTTATAATTATACTACTGCTTATTATTAATACTATCGTCATTACCACCAATATCGACCCAAGCTAATGTTTGACTACCATCGCTATCGAGATCTGCAAATTTTAAATATTTTTCACTAATCGCTTCATTGCCATCGATTTGAACCAAGGTATCGTCGCAATTTTCTAGCAAACCGGAGCCATCTTCTATGACTGCAGACGGCTCAGTGACTATTTCCCTGACCAATGACGGCAGATTGGTAAATTGTGGTTGGTTAACAATGATGGTGTCACTCACATGTTTGGTTTGCTTCATGTGGGCCAGCAGTAAAGGTTTACGCATAAAACCAGCTCCGCATTCCATACACTCATAAGGCTTTTTATCACTATGAACGAAACGATGGGCATTGCGATTATCGCGACTATTAAATTGTTTGCCACAAACTTCGCAAGCAAAAGGTTTCGCACCACTGTGTATGAGAATATGTTTCTTATAATGCTCGGGATAAACGAAACCAGCACCGCATATACTGCATTTGTGTGGTCTCTCCCCAGTGTGTATTGCCAAGACATGATAATATAAAAGACGCCTACGCTTGAACGAGCGCTCACATTGATTGCACTTGTGTTGTTTCTCATTAAAATGGGTATTTTTTTTATGCGTATTTAAGTTGGACCGTTGAGCAAAAGCCATTGGGCATAAATCGCATTGAAATGGTCGCTCGCCGGTATGCGTACGTTCATGATCCTTAATTTCGGGTCTCCTAGCGAATGCTTTACCACAAATTCGGCATAAAAACGGTTTTTGGCCCGAATGCACTATTAGGTGAACATTGAGACTATGCTGAGTAATAAATGACTTCGAACACACTTCACATTTGAAAGCTTTAAAAGGCACGTGTAATTTTTTATGTTGATTGAGATTTTGCTGATTTAAGAAAGCTTTTTCGCACTGATCGCATTGGTAAGGTCTATTGCGTTCGGTGTGAATTTTCATATGTGACTGCAAAGTATACTTAGAAGCGAAATCTTTCGAACATTCGCTACATTTGTAAGGTCTTAATCCAGTGTGAGTATTCATATGTTCATCCAGCATACCTTTTGTATTATATTTCTTGCAACATACTTTACATTCGTGGCTTTTTGCGCCACTTCCATAATGTGTGTGTGTGCGCTTATGTAATCGCAACAGCAGATTGCTAGTAAATGATCGCGAACATATCCCGCAATAATATTGTTTCGCCTTAGAGTTGGTAGCGGAATGCTTAATATCCGTATGGTCTTTAAGCTCTTGCCGGCCAGCATAGCCTTGATTACACACTTCGCACATATAGTGTAAGATTTCATGAAAATTTAACAAGTGTTCACCAAGAACGTCGGCGGCGAGACTTGGAGATGGATCACACAATAAACAAACAAAAGCTTTGCCCTGTGCCTTACACACTGGCGTTGGTTCGGAATATACTGTAACTGACGTCTTCTCTAATGCATTATCGTTGCCATCACCGTCAATATCCAATTCGTTGGCATTACTAGGATTTATAAATACGAAATTGCTATCTGAAAATGAAAGATATATTCGTTTCATTTTGTAATGAAATACTGAAATTTTGATAGTGATTGGAGTACAATGTACCTTCAGTACTGCTATAGCTTTGCAAATCTTGATTTTGGTCATCGCCAGTCGTTGATTTCATATCATTAGCTTGTATTACCTTGTCGTATAACTCATATATTATAATATCTGGAAAGGGTAGTAGGCACAAATTTCAAAATCATATGAAGCGAATTGCTTAAGTTGATATGTATACCTTTGTCATCTATTGGCTCATCTTGAACATCGACCGAAGTGCCGGACACCGCCAGATTAACAAGACTGTCCGATAAATCCAACCCTCCGCTAGGAAAAGAATTCTCACCGACTTGCTCATTAAATGCAGTAAAATCGAAATTATGACTACCAATGTCGGGATCATTCTCTGGTACCTCCTCTACTAAATCAGTTTCTAAAGCCGCACCATTTTCCGCTATAAATTCTAGATTATCTTGATCTTGGCTGTCCATTTCAATTTTCATTACTTTGTTGATATCGTCGTGCATCACTAAGTTATTTATAGTAGCATTCTCTTTGTAATAAGTCAAGATTCGCTCACGTACATGTTTAAAACGTGTTAGCAAACTATTATATTCCATAACGTCAGCATTGCAGGAATCACACAAAAACTATTCAAATGTTAAATTAATTATTTTGAGTATTATTTTAAATTTTGATCAATCTTTGTGAATACCGGTGAGTGCCCATCTTGTTCGTCAAGCTGTTGTTCCAATATCTCACCCAATAATTCGGATAATGTGCTATCAGGTTGGCCGTCTTCGCGCAGGCGTTGTTCGAACATTAACCAAGGCTCTTCGCCTTCAACAAACTGATGGTCACACAAATAACACCGTGCCGCGTCCATAACCGCCACCCCGGTCGAATTCCCTTAGCGCCTTTCTATTTACTACGAATGGTAATTTAAACATTTTCTTTGTTTAATTAATCGCAATCGCAAAATACTCAAGTTAAAAAGACAAAAGAAATAAACATATAAAAAACTATGACCGACCGACCACATGTCTTGCCAACATTGCAATTCTAAAGATTCAAAATCATGCCTACCAACGCAACTGTTATTTAAAACAAATATTTAATTCTCTTTAAAACTTGAACAGTTTATTAAGTACTTACTAAATAAATACCGATAATTTTTTTCATTTACCAAAAATTTCACTAAAATGCTTCTTTAAATTTCGCTATGCTTTTGTCTCCCAAAATGCAATGTAATGGCGTTCGTGCATGTCACGCAAACCAGCTGCTACCTCGAATAAGCAAACAGGTTTCCCTATAACAATGCATTTTCGCGAAAAATCTTTGTTTGATAATGTACTGCACAACATTGTACAACAAGTGAAGTATTTCAGTCAATTACGCATATGGCCTTTACAAAAAAATACTGGGTGATTTTTATCTCACTCTTAGTAAACGTAAGATTATAACTAATGTGTTAATTACGGATATACATAGCGTAATAGTAAATAGTGCGAAAGGTTAAGATATCTTTGTTGGTCTGTTCGAAATTGAAAACGTGACCGCAAGTTTACAACTTTTATTTCGAAGAACCTCTCAAGTTTACTCTTGAAAATCAGTCCATAGTTTTCTTCATAATTACTTCAAAATCTTATATGAACAAAGAGAAATATGCGAACATAAGTTTTATTTTGCCCACTTACCAACGAAATGCTACTAATTATGATGGGAAATATATAGGCTGTACGAGAAGTAAGATGCCTTGTACGATCGGCAAGTAGCTAAGAGCTGAGCAATACTATTAAGTCGTGTTCGCTTGTTCAAATATCAAGTGGTCAAGACCATACTTCGTCATAGGCACGTACAGTGAGTGCTCAGATCGTGAAGGCATAACATTTATCGGTTCCATGCATACCCACTAGACTGCAAGCACTACTTATGTATTTCCACATTTGCAATTATAAAATGTTTTTCTTTTTTACATCAAATTACATTATCTCCAATTTCCTTTTCAGGCTATTCGAATTGCTGTAATTTTTAATATGGAATTGATTCTGTGGAAATAATTCTGGAATCGATTCTGCATCATTTAAAATATTCATTATTTGTTCCTTTCATACATATATACAGTTAGACTTGCTAAACTATAATAAAAGCAAATAAAATCATTATAGTCGGACAAAACCGTCCACTCGTTACTGTACACCACTTTCCACATAAGCACATGCTATTTTTGGAAGCCTTTATGTTGGCGTGGTTACAAAACATTGAGCGACGTACTCAAAGTTCACCAAATTTGCCAAAATTAAGAAAATTATTGTGTGCCATAAGCAGCTGTGAGATATAAAAATTATTTTCTACATGCCATAAAGACGACTTGATATGTTTACCACTCTATTGCGTTCGCAGTAAACTTTGAAACTTTATGCATCTATTTAATTTTGAAAAGTTCTTACTTCTCTCTCTCTTCTCTTTTTTGTATTTTTTTTTAATCATCATGGAAAATAGATAGTCATCGCGAACACCAACATGATATGTGAGGGACACTTGTACTTTTTACGTTATGTGAACTCAAATAAACAGAATACTGTTAAATTTAAAACGTTACGTGCACGCCACGATTCACATTATTTCGATAAATCGTATTTCAATTTCCACGTGGCATTCAAAGTTGTTTTCATAATTTTTCGTATTTTCATTTTAAAGCCAGCGAAAGTACCAAATGAGATAATTGAAGCCATTTGTATCTAAATTAAGATGTCGGGCGTTGCAAAATTCATATCAATGACATCATCACAGTAGTGGTAGTGGTAGTAGTAAGGCTAATACGTCGTTAGAATTTTTTAGATACCCTTTGTTTTTTTTTTAAAAAGGAAGCAAAATTGTACAAAATTTCTTAGTTAAAGATATTCAATAGTTGCGAAAATTGAATTTGAGATTTCTCCAACTTTATCGTATTATATATAACATCGAATTTAGAAAATAGAAACTCCTATATATTAAGGACACTCTTAATAAATGTGATCGTTGTTTTTAGCGAATTGCCAATGTATTGATGAAAATTGAAACTAACTTCATATGTTTTCAATACCAAAAGATTTGCATACATAAATAGTAAATTAAAAATAAAAAAAACCAATTTATGATAATACATACACGGAAAGAACTATATGTTAGACTCCAAATTGAGTTGTCTTGCTCTGCTAATAATGCAAACGAAGAGTTAAGTATAAAAATCAATTAAGAAAAGTGTTCTGTTCGCATAGCTAAATATCTTTGTATTTTAGTATGCAAACATATACGATTATATGAAATTTTCACTTTACCAACACTGTCAGAACAAATAGAGTTGCAAAATCTTCATATAAAATTTCATTAAATCAATATTTCACAAAATGCTTCAATATTTAACATATGCTTCATACATTAGTAGTTTTGCTTATATATGATTATATTCCAACAATGAAAATTAATTACATTTGGAATATAAAATTACAATTTTAGTATTCGATTTATTCTTTGTTTTATGTGTTTATGGCTGATAAATTTTAAGCTCTGGTAACACTAAGAAAAATGGCTAATTCGGGTGTATTGCCGTTTGTTCGTGGTGTCGATTTTACTAAAAATGATTTTAGTGTAAGTAAATTTATTGCAAAAATTTACAAAATTCGAACATTTCAAGCGGTTTGTTCAAGGAAAAACAAAAAGTTGGTGAAAAGATTGCAAATTTGAATGAAAATAAAACGAAAGAAAATTCAGCTGAACTTTTTTCCAATGAATGTGCGAATGAGTGAATTGTCAAAAATACTCTTGTCATCGTTGGTGGTTTACATTCAATACCCCTTTGGCTGGGGGAGGGCGCGAAACACCCTGGGTTTGTTTACAAACAAATGCGGCCTTTCACGATATTTGATTTTAGTTTACGTCTTAAAAATCACCACAACCTATTATCTGGGCATATAAGCCACAAATCTTTTTGACTTAGTCCAAAAAAAAAAGTTTACGATTTTATTTAATTGATTTTTTCTTGCAGAATAATAAATTTCCCAGTGCCGTACGTTTGATGACGCGCGTACAATGGCTGAATTTGGATAAGACTCAATTAAAGGAAATACCCGAAGAAATGGGTAACCTTTTGAAGCTGGAACAACTCTCATTGAAAGACAATGAGCTGGAAAAATTGTTTGGCGAATTAACAGAATTAACCAGTTTGCGTTCGCTTAATTTGCGTAGAAATAACATTAAAAGTAGTGGTGTCCCGCCAGAACTTTTTCATTTGGATGAGTTGACTACTTTGGATTTATCGCATAACAAATTAAAAGAGGTACCCGAAGGTTTAGAAAGAGCTAAAAGTTTGCTAGTTTTGAATTTAAGTCACAATCAAATAGAGACCATAGCTACTGCCTTATTCATTCATTTAACTGATCTATTGTTTTTGGATTTGTCGCACAACAAATTGGAAACTTTGCCGCCACAAACTCGGCGTTTAGCGAATTTACAAACCTTAATATTGGCGGATAATCCTTTGGAATTGTTTCAATTGCGTCAATTGCCATCTTTGCAAAATCTAGAAGTCTTGAATATGCGCAATACTCAACGTACTCTAAATAATTTTCCGACTACCTTAGATTGCTTGTCGAACTTGTCTGAATTGGATTTATCGCAGAATAGTTTACCAAAAGTACCAGACTGCGTCTACAATTTGCGGAATTTAAAGCGTTTAAATCTTAGTGATAACACCATCACTGAATTAAGTTCTAGTATTGAATTTTGGCAACATTTGGAAGTTTTAAACCTTTCCCGTAATGAACTAGCTGTCTTGCCTGCCGCTATCTGCAAGTTATTACAATTAAGGATATTGTATTTAAATGATAACTGCTTAGATTTTGATGGCATACCCTCGGGTATTGGGAAACTAGGTGCTTTAGAAGTTTTCTCAGCCTCCAACAATAAGTTGGAAATGATACCGGAAAGCTTATGCCGATGTGGATCATTGAAAAAATTAAATCTAAGTTCAAATCGTTTGATTACACTGCCGGATGCAATACATTTATTAGATAGCTTGGACCAATTGGATTTACGAAATAATCCCGATTTGATGATGCCGCCGAAACCTACTGAAGCTTCTAAAGGTGCGGGTGTTGAATTCTACAATATAGATTTTTCTTTACAAACGCAATTAAGACTGGCTGGAGCTGCTGTCCCTCCAAGTGTCAATACCACTTCTACTCAGAAGGATTCTACAGCACGTAAGATCCGC
The DNA here is from genome assembly GCA_000688735.1 of Glossina austeni. Classification (NCBI taxonomy): domain Eukaryota; kingdom Metazoa; phylum Arthropoda; class Insecta; order Diptera; family Glossinidae; genus Glossina; species Glossina austeni. The sequence goes on along the minus strand of KK502492.1, from coordinate 509,176 downwards.
TTGCGTCGAGGACCACGTAATGATTCCGCACAGGACTCGGCTAAAATATTGAAAGGCATGAAGGATGTTGCGAAAGATAAGGACGAGGCCGAAGCGAATCGCGCGTGGGCAGCAGAGCTAAATGATGGTCGTCCGGAATCATTAAAACCGAAGCGTTGGGATGAGTCTTTGGAAAAACCACAATTAGATTACTCGAAATTCTTTGAAAAGGAAGATGGCCAGGTTTCCGGTTTAACTATTTGGGAAATTGAAAACTTTCTGCCCAATAAGATTGAAGAAGTGGCCCAAGGTAAATTTTATGAGGGTGATTGTTATATAGTGCTTAAAACTACCTTTGATGATTTGGGTCAACTGCACTGGGAAATCTATTTTTGGATTGGTAACGAAGCCACTTTGGATAAACGTGCGTGCGCTGCCATACATGCCGTGAATTTGCGGAACTTCTTAGGAGCTCGTTGTAGAACGATCAGAGAAGAACAGAGTAAGTTGACGTGTTAAATGAACGCTTAATGAGTTACACTCCTCTACTTTCTATACGTACTAGCAAAGGGGGAAGCACATAACATGCTCCAACGGGCCTTTCAAGTGTGTAGATTTTTGGTCATCGTCAGATTTATACCCGTCTGTCCGTCACCGATAACTGGAGAGCTGCTGGTCAAAATACACAGTTCGAAAATAAGAGCAGTAATGCGCAATGAGCAAAAAAACTGCAAATTACAAATCTTAACCTTTATTAAACTAATATTTAGTAGATCAACCAACTGATAGGTCCATAATTAACAAAAGATAGTTTCGCTTTTTTGTATATTGAGGTAATAGTGAGTATTAAAGTTTCCAATCTAATTTGTTTTACATGTTTTTCATTCATTTTTCAGATGACGAGTCCGAGGAATTTTTGGCTCTCTTCGATACGGAAATTACTTATATTGAAGGCGGTCGTACTGCCACCGGTTTTTATACGGTAGAAGATATGCTATACACTATACGTTTATATCGCGTTCATGCTGCTGGCGCCTCCGTACACATGGAGCCTGTCGCAGCTTGCCACGATTCTTTAGATCCCCGCTTCTCATTTATGCTGGATTGTAGCATCAAATTATTTATATGGATTGGGAGCCGTTCAAAGAATACCTTGAACTCTAAAACACGCTTAATGGCAGAAAAAATTAATAAAACTGAACGCAAAAATAAATGCGAGATCATCATGGAAATGCAAGGTATGTTGGTAAATATATCAGTTGACAGTTTTTGCAATACTATTCCTTATAGGTGATGAAAGCTTAGAGTTTTGGGAAAATTTAGGTGTTGATCCTGATGAGGGTTCTAAATTGTATATCAAGGAACATGTTGAAGATAAGTTTGTACCAACTACACCACGGCTTTATCAGGTTCAGCTCGGTTTGGGTTATCTGGAACTGCCTCAAGTCGAAATTCCTGAACAAAAATTGATTAACACGTTGCTAGTCAGCAAGAATGTTTACATTTTGGATTGTTACACAGATTTATTCGTATGGTTTGGTCAAAAATCGACCCGTTTAGTTCGTGCTGCAGCCATTAAACTTTCACGTGAGCTGTTTACCATGATTGAGCGACCTCCGTACGCTATGGTTACCCGCTTACAAGAGGGCACTGAAACGCAGATCTTCAAATGCAAATTTATCGGTTGGGATGAAGTGATGGCCGTAGACTTTACACGCACTGCTACTTCCGTAGCAAAGACTGGAGCTGATTTAACTAAGTGGGCTAGACAGCAAGAAACGCGAGCAGATTTGGCTGCTTTGTTTATGCCTCGTCAACAATCCATGCCTCTAAGTGAAGCAGAGCAATTGGAGGAAGATTGGAATTACGATTTGGAGGCTATGGAAGCTTTCGTTTTGGAAGGCAAGAAATTTGTCCGTTTACCCGAAGAAGAATTAGGGCATTTTTATACTGGCGAATGTTATGTGTTTTTATGTCGCTACTGCATTCCTTTGGATGATGACGAAGATGCCGCCGTTGAAGTAAATGATCATAAGCCACCACCCGAAGACGAAATTGAATGTGTAGTTTACTTTTGGCAAGGACGCAACGCTGGTAACATGGGTTGGCTGACATTTACGTTTACTTTGCAAAAGAAATTCAAAGCTATGTTCGGCGAAGAATTAGAAGTGGTACGCATCCCACAACAACAGGAAAACCTAAAATTTTTAGCTCATTTCAAACGTAAATTTATTATACACACTGGTAAACGCAAAGATCGATCTAAAACGACAGACGGCAAAGCGGCTGTTGAATTCTTTCATTTGCGTTCAAACGGTGGTGCTTTGTGCACACGCTTGATTCAAATTCAATCGGATGCGTCATTCTTGAATTCGGCCTTTTGGTAAAATATGAAACGATTTCTAAGAAAATTTGCACGCGGCTTAATATTTTTCAAAATATTTCAGTTACATACTTTACGTACCTTTCGAGACTGAGGATGAATCGCAATCGGGTATTGTATATGTATGGTTAGGTTCAAAAGCGTGCCATGAGGAAGCCAAGTTAATCCAAGAAATTGCGGAGGAAATGTTTAATAGTCCTTGGGTTAGCTTGCAGATACTTAATGAAGGTGAAGAGCCAGAGAATTTTTTCTGGGTTGCTTTAGGTGGCCGAAAACCTTACGATACTGATGCCGATTATATGAATTATACGCGTTTGTTTAGATGCTCTAACGAGAAAGGGTACTTTACTGTAGCTGAGAAATGTACAGACTTCTGTCAAGATGATTTAGCAGACGATGATATTATGATACTTGATAATGGTGAACAAGTATTCCTTTGGCTGGGTTCGCGATGCAGTGAAGTTGAAATAAAATTGGCTTACAAGTCAGCACAAGTAAGTGTTTAATAGGCTTAAAGAAATAAAAGAAATTATTTGCACCATTTGCTAATTCTAGGTCTATATCCAACATATGCGTATTAAGCAGCCGGAAAGACCACGCAAGTTATTTTTAACGCTCAAAAATAAAGAATCTAAACGCTTTACAAAGTGTTTTCATGGCTGGAGTGCTCATAAAACACCTCCAGAGTGAATTGTTTCACACATAACAGCGACATTTTTAATAACCATGACTTAAATAAATTAAGAAAAATAATTTAACGATTTCGAAACTGTCTCGTTTAAAGTGCATCGTGCTTTTTGATATACGAAGTATTTAAAATTAAATGTGCTTCATTTTAATTAATGTAACAGTTTTTAAAATATTTATTTATTGTTATTATTATTATATTTCAATAATAATAGCAACGACCTTTTACATTACAATGAAATCATAAAAATATAACTTTATATGTGTACCGCCTCGAACACACGCATAATAGAAAAGCAATCTATTTTGTTTCTTTGTGTCATGTTGCCGGAAGCCAACTCCACAGCCATCCTCACTACTACTATATGCAAAATGGTTGATAATGTCAGCATATGTTGCGGACATGTGCGTCAACATAACAAACAAAATAATTTGAAAATCGATTATACCTACATCAAGAAATTTTCAAAAAATTTGATCAGTATATATACTGGAAACCAAAAGCCGTGGTCGTCTTATGGAATCTTTGCTATCGAGTATTTTTAAAACTTACCTTGAAATCATAAGAATCAAGTTAAGAATATCCAACTGTCGACCCGATATTACAAATTTTGGATTTTTTAGAATGACGTTACATGTCGATTCAAAAACATATACAAAAATATCTTTTCTTGAATAGATTACCTCAACGTAAGAAAGCTTTCTCTCTCCTCTCCATAACCGCCGCCAGCATTTATATCCTCAATTCTAGAGAAAGGTACTGTAATCAGTCGAATGCTTATGTCTTCAGCTATAGATAGTAATTTTAACGTCTTTACGCATATGGAAAGTTATAAGAGAAAGAAAGAGAGAAACCGTTCCGTTGAAATTCAAAAGAAAAACACTTGCAAAATGTGTAAAGACGAAGCATTCCGTTTAAATTCGAAGGAAAAACACTTGTAAAATGTATAGAGATAAAGCGTTCCGTTTAAATTCGAAAGAAAAAGCACTTGTAGAATGTAAGGAACAGTTTTTGGGATTACATTTAAGTGCAGGAGTGATGGCCAATTTCGCAAGTATTTTGTGTAAGTCTGTAACTGTTCAAGCTGACGTTCGGATACACTCTATGCTGTTATTTTTGAAAATATGAGCGGATACCAAAGAAGTGTTATTCTCCCAATCGTAGCTGTGAAAAAAATTTTAAATCCTTGCGCACTCTTCGTGACTGTTCTTCGGAATTGGAAGAAGAAAATCTTCAAGGAATGCGTACATGATGCAGAATATCAACCATTTTGGGAATGCAGGGGTATAAATCTCTGGATAAAATTATAGATTTGGGAGATTGACAACTAAAACCAAAAGGTTTAAGACAAATTACTCTGCCTCTTAATTGGTGCCATAAAGAAGATATCAATCCGCAAACCTTTTCCCCATCAAAGTCAGCGTAATTAACTGATTCGCTTTTGTTATTTCTGGATTCCATATAAGCTGTGCTTCTATTATTCTAGTAAAAATTGAGTACAGATGAAAAGGTCCAGTGTTTGACATGCCTTTAGCAAATTGAAGACCCGTTTGTCGTCAAACTGAGTTATTCTCAGAAGGGCTTACCTATAGCCCTTAGTTGAAGTTGAACGAAATGAATTTTCATTTATAATATGATCTCTTTTTTGCGATATGAAGTTCGAACGACCCTTAGTTAAAACCTATAGTCAGTGCCAGTGCTCATTTCTACAACTTTGCGACAGCTATTTGCTGGATAGATTATCCACTAAAAATTAGATGACGAGTACACATAGTCATCAAACGTTTATGGGAAATGAATTTCTCAAATAGTTCTCAATAGTTCTTATATGCATATTATCTCGGTAATCATCACAAGTTTTATTGAAATTTAAAATGAACAATTACTTGTAGAATATGTATGTATACGTAATGATTAATAATACTTATGACTTAAGTAACAACGGTAACAATAAAAAAGCGTACATATTTTCATATTAATTTTATATTTTTCAGAATAAAATCACAGATTTTTTTTAGATTAATAAATAATCAATTCGTTAATGATTTATAATTTGGACATTTTGAAAAATTGTCAACGTCATGCATGTATACATACATATATACATATATATATATATATATATATCTCTATGGATCTATGTTTCCTTGTGGATGTGTGCGTGTATGTGTATAGGATAAATATCAACAACAATTATTTCTAATAATTAAACAAATCTTTTGATTTGTTCATATCGATGATGATTCGTAAAGACGAAGAATAACATGAAGTAACAATTTTTTAACTAAAACTACGATATTATTTCATTTTTTTTTTTTTTTTTGGTTTTTGGCCAATTAGCGAAAATTATACAATTGAAAATAGTAGAGAATAAAAACAACAAAAATTGCGGCGAAATATCAGTAATCAAGGCGTCTTTTTAAACGGAACAGCTCAGGATTTTCCATGCTATTGGCGTTGTCCATATTTAAATTGCGTAAAGTGGACAGCTCGGTCAAACGATCCTCGATATCGGCGTAAATACGACGACATCGGTGTACAGAAAGTGTCTGAGAGAAAGGAAATTAAATTTTTTCAATTACTTATCTTCTAAGACAAATTTTTATGCCACTCACATTTAAAGATTTACAATTAACCAATATTGCATCAAGACTGTGATCTGTTAGCTGAGAACATCCGCTTATGTGTAAAGCACGTAGACGGCCCAACTTGGCAGTGATTAGTTGAATGGTTTTATCGTTAATATTATAGCATTCTGATAAGTCTAACTCTTCTATCGCTGGACAATTCACAACTAACGATTCCATTCCGATTGATGTAATCTGTTGGCAGCTAGATAAGAACAAACGTTTCAGTTCATTGAATTTAAGTCCATACTTGAGGGTCACGTCTGTAATTTTATTGCATCCCTTCATGTTAAGCGAACATAATCCTTTAAGTTGTTGTATGCAAAAGCCGTCAACATTGTTAACTGAATTCAGTTCGTAAGCTGCAAACAAAGCACGTTTACGATTTGCATCACGTACTATTTCTTCTTCAGCTTTGCTGCGTAGTGAAATCTTCATCGACTGTAAGGATGTATTTAAGGTCTCACGTTCGCGCAATGAATTCGTTATTAATGGATTAAAATTATCGAGAGATCTTGTATGAGAAGCTTTTAAGTCTAGCTTTGCAAGATTGATTCCAGTTAATGCGGCATCACTAACCCAAAAGCAATTCTCTAACGAAAGTTCGCGCAGCCAGATGAGATGTTGCACAATACACTGGACGGAAACATCGGTAACGCCATTCACACAATGTCCCACATTCAAAACACGTAGCTCTGGGCAATTGAAAGCTATGCATTTTATACCCTCTTCGCATACTTTAAGATGAGACATTTGTAAACAGCGTAAATGGCTATTCAGAGCCCGTGCTATGCCCTGTTTAAGGCCTTCTGTGGTTATTCCATCACAACGAGATATATTCAAATATTTTAAACATTTTAAATTCCCCAAAAGTGTGGCTCCTTCGTTGTTAATCGCCGTGCATCCAGCAATATTTAAACTCGTCAGCTTTGGTATATTCTCCACTACAGCCGCTAAGCAGTCATTATTCATGCATAATGTGTCGGCCAAGTCCAAAACTACCAAAGATGGTTGTGTTTGAATAAATGCCATCATACTTGTGGTATTTAATTGACGGCATGAGGTTAACTTTAAACTATGCAATTCTACTCCTTCAACATTTTCGTGAGATCCTAAAGATTCTAAAGCCGGCCCACTAATCATAGTGTGACTCAGGTCTAATTCTCTAAAATGCTTTCGATGATTTAATATAATTTTTGTGATAAATTTAAAGGTTAATATCGACTCGTTGGCATGGGTATTTTCGTTGGGATAAAATCGTCGCTGTATAGCATTATGATAAGCTATATGGCATCCGGACATATTTAATGATTCTAAAGATTTGATCAACGACGTAAGGCGTAAAAATATGGCATCCGATAAATATTGATTTTGTTGCAATGACAAACGCCGTATTGATGCAATCGAATTTCCCAAATCATCGACACCATCCAAAAAAGCACCGGACATAAATAGCGATGAACAACGTGTGATAGTTAAAGATTCTAAATGTGTTAATAGCCGCATAAAGGCGTAAAATTGTTTATCGCCGATTTCGACATTATCAAACGTTATCTCAGCTGCTGATTGCCCAATCAAAGCCGTTAACTCTTGAATTTGGCCAAATGTTACTTCGTCCAAATAGTAGTTGCGATATAGTCTCTGACACTTAAGCAAATATTTCGCTGGTGGTAAGCGATCTGAAAGGCACACCTTGGCAAAATGCACTTGATTTCTGCGCTTAAATTCTCCGATAAACAAGGCATCGCGCCAATTACTGCAAGTAGCTCCAGCAGCTTGACGATCTGAATGGTGAAGATAACCGAATATATGCTCTATGATCTAACAAAGTTGATGTATTAAAACATTTATATATGTGATAAATATTTTTGTTTAAAACTTTCATCTTCTACCTCTACAGGTAAGTTCCCATAATCTGGTGACCAATAATTTATGACGACTTGTTCCTCGTTCGCTATTGATTCCATAACTTTTTGCCCTTAGAAATAATGCACCACTTACACTGCCAATCCAATGTTATGAATCACTGTTACTTTGTAATACACTTTTACAACATAGATATTATTATGTATATTTTATTACAACATTTAATTAGTTCGCATTTTAACTTCTTCCAACCAGTCTATGAATTTTTAATTTCAATGCATTTAAGACATACGCAAGGAGAGCAACAACGCAATGTTCTCCAACCAGAACAGAAAAAAACAAAACGAAATTGAAATAGTTTTAAAAGAAGTTCTGTTTCAATTTTAATTTTGCGAAGGAAAAAAACAACTCTTTAAATATTTATACTCACATATCTGGATAATAAGCTCTTTTTCTCTTACATTGTATCCTTTTTTCTAATGAAAAAGACAAAATATTTTTGTTTACATTTGAAAAGATTTCTTCTCCACTTTGTTCCTTTGCACGGTGAATTCGTTATTGAGATTCGTTGCCAGCCGCGTAGTGTAGTAAATCGATGATGTTTTTTGTTTTCATTGATTACGCACTTTCGTAAACAAGTTGGTAAAAGCTACCGTAAGTGCAACAATGATAAATCAGGGATGGCATTTTATTGTAAGTTTCCGATGCAGAAATCAAGGATAGGATTGATTGTTCAATATATATTCAAACAATATAAAAACATGATTTTTTTAGAACTT